>CM070098.1:21911315-21986315 GCA_036178185.1 Liparis tanakae
GTTAATTGATCTCTAAATTGCCCATAGGTGTGAATGTGAGAGTGAATGGTTGTCTGTCCCTATGTGTGCCCTCGATGGACTGGCGGCCTGTCCAGGGTGTCCCCCCTTCGCCCTTTGTCAGCTGGGATAGGCTCCAGCGAACCCGCGACCCTAATGAGGATAAGCGGTATTGATAATGGATGGATAAAATTCAGCAGATTGAGATTTTTTGAAATGCTAAATTAATATGTATATAATATAAATATATATATTTTTTAATATAATTCGTTTAAATAAATAAATAAATAATTAAATAAAATAAATTAACTTTAATAATATAAATCAATTAATTTCCCGCTTCCTTCAAAAATTAATTAAAATCACTTCACTGGGCGTATCACACATTATTTTTGTTTAACTAAGTAATTCAATTTAGTTTTTATTTCACTTCATTGTTATTTATACATAATAAATACAAATTAACTTAAATTATTGCAATTATTTCAAACATCGATCACATTATTAGTTAATATTGTAAATATGTATATCTTAACCTCTATTGTTTAACTCTGCAGTTACTTTGTCTGACCACCAGGTGGCAGCACCACCCAGTAAATAGTCAGCGAGCGCAATAAAACAGATTTATACACTTTTACGATCGGGTAAATAAATGTGAGATGAAGACCAAAAACTAACAAACAAACAAACACATACAAACAAATGTATTTATTTAGATATAAAAGACAGTTTTTAATATATTTTATACACTTTTCAACAACAATATAATAAGAAAATGTTTGAATGGCTACAAAAAAATCAGCGTAAACATTTATTGTGTGCAGAGAACCTCCTGTAGTAGACCTGGAGGAGGAGGCGCATGCCATGAGTCCAGGGAGAAGGAGGAGACCTGGAGAAGGAGGCGCATGCCATGAGTCCAGGGAGAAGGAGGAGACCTGGAGGAGGAGGCGCATGCCATGAGTCCAGGGAGAAGGAGGAGACCTGGAGAAGGAGGCGCATGCCATGAGTCCAGGGAGGAGGAGACCTGGAGGAGGAGGCGCACGCCATGAGTCCAGGGAGAAGGAGGAGGTGCACGTCATGAGTCCAGGTAGAAGGAGGAGACCTGGAGGAGGAGGTGCACGTCATGAGTCCAGGGAGAAGGAGGAGACCTGGAGGAGGAGGTGCACGTCATGAGTCCAGGGAGGAGGAGGAGGTGCACGTCATGAGTCCAGGTAGAAGGAGTAGACCTGGTCCAGGACTCCCTCCTGGAAGAGGAAGCTGTCGTCTGAGTGAGGAGACGTGGAGTAACCCCCGCTGGCCGGAGCCAGGAGGTCCTGCAACAGGTCGAACCCTGAGGAGGAGGAGGAGGAGGAGGAGGAGGAGGAGGAGGAGGAGGAGGAGGAGGAGGAGGAGGACGAGGACGAGGAGGAGGAGGACGAGGAGGAGCATGTATTTACATTTTGAAGGCTAAAGTGCAAATAGTATGAGTGCGAGAGAGAGAGAGAGAGAGAGAGAGAGAGGGTCCTACCTGTGGAGGGGGTGATGGAGGTGAAATAACCGGCGGGTTTGAAGCCTCCGTCACTGATTGGCTGAGCCGCCTTCTCTCCATACAGACACCCTGAGAAACACACACACACACACACACACACAGTATATTAGTGTGTGTGTGTGTGTGACGTAACATTAACAATAGGCTCCGCCCCCTACCTTGCTGGCTGTAGGTCTTGTGGTTCCCCCCCGGCAGCTGGACGTCCACGAGGTCCACGGGCCCGTTCCTGTTGGCCACACACACACACACACACACACACATACACACACAACCACACACACACACACACACACATACACACACATTCACACACACGCACACACACACACACACACACACACATACACATACACACACACTTACTTTCAGGTTTTGAACAGCCGTGTCACAGAGATCAACTCAGACCCAGCAGCAGGTTCATATCGGGTCAGAACCAGAACCAGAGCCAGAACCAGAACCAGAGCCAGAACCAGAACCAGAGCCAGAGCCAGAGCCAGAACCAGAACCAGAGCCAGAGCCAGAGACAGAACCAGAACTAGAGCCAGAACCAGAACCAGAACCAAAACCAGAACTAGAGCCAGAAACAGAAACAGAACCAGAACCAGAGCCAGAACCAGAACCAGAGCCAGAACCAGAACCAGAACCAGAACCAGAACCAGAGACAGAACCAGAACCAGAACCAGAGCCAGAGCCAGAACCAGAACCAGAACCAAAACCAGAACTAGAGCCAGAAACAGAAACAGAACCAGAACCAGAGCCAGAACCAGAACCAGAGTCAGAACCAGAACCAGAACCAGAACCAGAACCAGAGACAGAACCAGAACCAGAACCAGAGCCAGAGCCAGAACCAGAACCAGAACCAAAACCAGAACTAGAGCCAGAAACAGAACCAGAACCAGAACCAGAACCAGAACCGGAACCGGAACCAGAGCCAGAACCAGAACCAGAACCAGAGCCAGAACCAGAACCAGAGCCAGAGCCAGAACCAGAACTAGAGCCAGAACCAGAACCAGAGCCAGAACCAAAGTCAGAGACAGAACCAGAACCAGAACCAGAGCCAGAACCAGAGCCCAGCAGCAGCTGTGTTATCTAAATACTTACTGGTCTTGTCCAAACAGTGCAGTTTATACAAGTGTTTCTAACCTCGAGGTGGGGGGGGGGTCTGGAGGCGGGGCCTGTATCCATGGCGACGCTGCAGGAATGTGCTGACTGAGCATAAACACTGACTCAACGAGTCGATGAGCCAAGTGGACGAGAAGAGAGACAATACCTCTCTGAGGGATACTAGCTGACTAATATATTATATATATAAATATTATATTAATATATCTATTATACATCATATATTATATATAAATATATCTATTATATATATATATATAATATATAAAATAAATTATATATTATATAAATAATATATCCTCACATACAGGAATTAAAAATCTGCTTCTGCAACTCCGGATCTGGTTGAGCTGCCCTCGAGCAAGGCATGAATACAGAAGCTTGTCAAGGTAACTCGTGTAGTGACGTCAGGCTCACCTCCGCGGGGCGGGGGGGTCAAAGCGTCCCTCCGGGCCACCGTACTCTGCAGCCGGAGAGAGGAACTCACACGCCGCCCGGTGGAGGAGGGAGGAACTGCCTGAACACGCACCTGAGGAGGAGAGGCAGTGAAGGTTCATGAGGAGGTTCCAGGTACAGGAGCACTGATCTATTACCCCCCCCCCACCCCCCCTCTAGCCCCCTTTTCACATGGCGCTCCTACCCTTGTAGTCCTGGAGGCCGGGTGGAGGCTCTCCCCCTCCCCCTCCTCCTCCTCCTGCTCCCTGGTGGAGGTGCTGCTTCATCAGGGAGTCACTCAACGTGCCCGACGACTCCGGCACCGAGAGAACCTGCAGAACCAACACAGCGTCACACACACACTGTACACACTGGCACACGTCCACATGACCACACACAGGGTTCTACACACAGGGTTCTACACACAGGGTTCTACACACAGGGTTCTACACAGACACAGGGTTCTACACACACAGGGTTCTACACACATGGTTCTACACACAGGGTTCTACACAGACACAGGGTTCTACACACAGGGTTCTACACAGACACAGGGTTCTACACACAGGGTTCTACACACAGGGTTCTACACAGACACAGGGTTCTACACACAGGGTTCTACACAGACACAGGGTTCTACACACAGGGTTCTACACACAGGGTTCTACACACACATGGTTCTACACACAGGGTTCTACACAGACACAGGGTTCTACACACAGGGTTCTATACACAGGGTTCTACACACAGACACAAGGGTTCTACACAGACACAGGGTTCTACACAGGGTTCTATACACAGGGTTCTACACACAGACACAAGGGTTCTACACACAGGGTTCTACACAGACACAAGGGTTCTTCACACAGGGTTCTACACACATGGTTCTACACACAGGGTTCTACACACAGGGTTCTACACAGACACAAGGGTTCTACACACAGGGTTCTACACAGACACAAGGGTTCTTCACACAGGGTTCTACACAGACACAAGGGTTCTTCACACAGGGTTCTACACACAGGGTTCTATACACAGGGTTCTACACACAGACACAGGGTTCTTCACACAGGGTTCTACACAGACACAAGGGTTCTACACACAGGGTTCTACACAGACACAAGGGTTCTACACACAGGGTTCTACACAGACACAAGGGTTCTACACACAGGGTTCTACACAGACACAAGGGTTCTTCACACAGGGTTCTACACAGACACAGGGTTCTACACACAGGGTTCTATACACAGGGTTCTACACAGACACAAGGGTTCTACACACAGGGTTCTACACAGACACAAGGGTTCTACACACAGGGTTCTACACAGACACAAGGGTTCTACACAGACACAAGGGTTCTTCACACAGGGTTCTACAGCCTGCGGGGAACCGGTGGGGTACCTGTGCCTCCCTGGAGCAGTGAGCTTTGACGTGCTTCCGGAGGGAGCTGGGGTCCGTGTAACGCTTGGTGCATCCTGGCATCTGACAGGCGTACGGCTTCTGTGAAGGGAGGAAGAGGAGGGAGGAAGATGAGGGAGGAAGAGGGGGGAGAGGGTGGGAAGAGGGGGGAAGGAAGAGGAGTGAGGAAGAGGAGGGAGGGAGGAAGAGGAGGGGGAAGAGGGGGAAGAGGGAGGAAGAGGAGGGGGAAGAGGGGGGAAGAAGAGGGGGGGGAGGAAGAGGAGTGGGAGGGAGGGAGGGAGGAAGAGGAGGGAGGAAGGTTCATCTTCACAAACTGCATTCCTTGAACTGATCATGTGATTATTTCTGTAACTTGTGACTGAAACATAAACAGAGCGGAAAAAACGTCTTCACACGGGACACAACCCTCCATTATACATACATATACATATATATATATATATACACATATATATACACATATATATATATAAACAATAGTGAATGAAATACAAAATTAATTTAAACATATATAAAGAAATATATATACAAAAAAAGAAGAAGAATTTTAAAAATATATATAACATATAAAAAAATGTTTCATTAAAAAAAATTAAATTACATTTGTACATATATAAATTGTATAATATATAATTTAAAAAATATATATATAATAAATATATTTATATATTTTAATATACATATATATATAAAATGTATACATATATATTTATATAAATATAACACACACTTTAACCACTCACACAAACAAAAAATGAGTCACATCCAGATGTTTTACAGATGTGTGTGAGTACGACACACACACACACACACACACACACACCCACACATTGAGGGTGAATGCACGTCCGTTCTGTTTACCATTGGTCTGCAGGCTTTGAAGAGAGGAAGAGAGGAAGAGAAGAAGAGAGGAAGAGAAGAAGAGAGAGAAGAGTTCAGAGGAACAGATCACATGCATCAACAATTAATAATAACAATAATAATAAGAATGATTCATTATTAGTCGTAGGATTATTAATAGTAATTTGTATTATTTTTTACCTAACTATGATTTATTAGGTCAGAAATACAAAGACGCATCCATAATTTGTTTAATAAGAGAAAGTAGCATTTGTGAGGAATATGAATATTCAAGAAAAAAAGAGTTAGTATAAATGAAATAAAGTATGTATAAAGTATATCCCTGTGTTCAGCCGACAGCTGCAGGAGGAGCTGCAGAGCTTCAGAACACTTAGAGGACAGACATGAATAAACTTCAGATGTCGGAGCCCAAACAACAAGAACACTGAGCGACGGCTCAAAGAAGGACCAAGTGTGGAACCCCGGCCTCGTTAATCTGCCCGGCAACCGTCAGCTGCTGAACACCGGAGACATAAAGCACGGACACACCTGTCGCTGAGCAATTAATCTGTTAAAATGACATGAATTAGATAAATATAAATAAATTTGACTAGTTTTTGTGCGTCCTTTGTTCTTTTAATGTGAAACATGTTTCTGCTCTTTGTAATACATTATTATTATTATTATTATATTTTTGTTTTATTATTAATACTATTATTATTATTTATACTATTATTAAGCACACATGTTTTTAGATTAAACAGCCAACAATAGAGCCTCAAATATTACTAATAATAAAATAGGATTTTGGTCCCTTTGAACTAACCAAAGAGACGAAGAGGTCAAATACAAATAAGATTTATACAATATAAAACAATTAATATTCAACGTTACATCTGCCGGTTCCTCTCCATCCAGAAAACCAACACATGGTGAAAGAGAGGAAGAGGAGGGAGGAAGAGAAGGGGAGGAAGAGGAGGGAGGAAAAGAAGGGAGGAGGAAGAGAAGGGGAGGATATATATATATATATTAATTTTTTATGTATATATTTTATATATATATATATATATATATATATTATTCTTTATATATACATTAGTATATATAAATATATATATTTATATATGAAAAATAAATAAAATAATATAATTTATTTTATATGTATATTTTATATATATTAATTTGTTATATATATATATATATTTTTTTTTCTTTTTCCTAATATATATATGTATGAAAAAGAATATATATATATAATTTTTTATATATGTATATATTTTATACATATATGTATAGATATATTCTTTTTAGAATATATATACGTACATATTATGTATACGTATTCTTTTATATATATATATGTATATATTATATATATACTTTATATATATATATATATTTGTATATAATTTCTAGATATTCTTTATATATACATATATATATCTATTTGTAGATATATATATTTTATTTATTGAACAGGTGTGTGATCCTCTAGTTGCGGCGGCGCTGACCGTGTCCAGGTGCGTGCGCTGGTGCTTGGCCCGGTCGCTGGAGTTGCTGAAGGCCTTGAGGCAGCCGCCGCGGTGCTGGCAGGCGTACGGCTTCTCGCCCGTGTGGCTGCGCAGGTGGATCTTCAGGTTCTCCAGCCGGGAGAACGCCTTGGAGCAGCCCTGGAACTGAGAGGGACGCCGGGGGAGAGAGAGACGTCCGTTAGCATGGACGGACAGTACCCGCTAGGGGGAGGAGCTGCAAGGTCAAAGGTGAAGAATGAAGAATGAAAGAACAAAGCGTCATTGAACAGGAGCTCTGGGCCTCCATTGAGGTGCTGTTGCAACAATTGGAGCATTTGACTGTTTATTCATAACTAGGTTTGATGCATAATTGATAGATAAAAAAATAGATACAAAAATAATTATATATATAAATATATACATATATAAATTAATATATAAATATATATATATAAATTAATATATAAATATATATATATATATATATAAATATGCCTAAATAAATATATATATATATAAACACACACATATATATATATAAATATATATATATATATACATTTATATATATATAAAGAAATATATAAATGTATAAATATATGTATAAATATACACACATACAGACACATACACTCACACAAACACGCTCGTACACACACACACATACACACACGCACACGCATACACACACATACACACGCACATACACACACACACACACACATACACACACTTACACACTCACACACACACACTCATACACACACTCACTTACACACACACACACACACACACACACTAACACACACACACTCACTCACTGACTACATTCATACCAGACATTCTTGTTTTCCGCTTGACTTCATTCACATGTTTGGGCCGTTATAATGACGTCCACCATGTTTCTATGAATGTGTTCATGGAGGCGATTCACAGGTCATGTGATCACGTCAGAGTGCACCTGGAGATCACATCACACGCTGTACCTGGTAGGATCCACAAAGTTTCTGTGCAATCAAACACAATTATTGACACGACTTATGGTTTAAACACAATAAAAGATGCAAACTTCTCACGTGCGAGAAATTTTGACACATTTGCTTTAAAAATGAATGAAACTTCAATGTCCTGTTATTAAACTTGACCAAACTCTGATCGGCCGTAAACCCGCCGCGACCGGAGGACTCAAACCTTAAATGATTTTAATTTATATATTTATTTATATTTATATTCACATAATTACTCTGAACTATTAGCATTTTCAGAATAGCCACATGCTAACCAGCCACAGACACAACCACCATTCATTCAACACGGACACGCCTTTTATTCATGTTCCTCCCCCGGCATGAGTCAGGGAGACCTGTCAGGAGGAAACCATGACATCACCGCTCGGTGGGACAGACTCCCCAAACCAGTCTGAGACGCCCAGTAAGCATGCCACTACCTCTCACACCAGTAAGCATGTCACTACCTCTCACACCAGTAAGCATGTCACTACCTCTCACACCAGTAAGCATGTCACTACCTCTCACACCAGTAAGCATGTCACTACCTCTCACACCAGTAAGCATGTCACTACCTCTCACACCAGTAAGCATGTAAAGCCTCCGGTGTCACACCAGTAAGCATGTCACTACCTCTCACACCAGTAAGCATGTCACGCTCACACCAGTAAGGTCAGGGTACTCACACCAGTACATGCATTCAGGGTCTCCTGTAGAACCAAGGAAGCAGTCCTACTCACCAGGCACTGGTGGGGCTTCTCTCCGGAGTGCACCCTCATGTGGATCAGCAGCTTGTCACACCAGTTGAAGCATTCACGGCGCACACCAGTAAGCATGCCGCCCCAGCAGCAGTAAGCATGTCACTCCTCCCCTTTGCTCTGGTCGATGTGCACCTTCTCGATGTGCCCCACCAGCGCCTCCTGGCTGCCGCAGGAGGTACGGCGCCAACCCATTCATCCAGGGCACGATCGTCCACGCCGATGGTCCAGGCTCCTGTAGAACCGGAAGCGCCTACTCCCAGGCCTCGGATAGGCCGGAAGTGCACCGCCTGTGGATCAGCAGCTTGACCGTTGAAGGGTTTCTGGCACGCGAGAAATCGCCCAGCAGCAGCAGAACTCCTCCCGTCTTTCTCTGATGGCGATGAGTTCCGGCGGCGGCGGCGGGCGGCGGCGAGCACGGGAAGAACAAAGACGGCGAGGACGAGGAGGAGGGGGCGAAAGAGGAAAGAGGCGACGGCGGGGAGCCGAAAGGTGGAAACGATCCGGCGAGCGCGTAGGATAGCGGTAACGAGGGCCGGTAACAACTGAACCGCTGGGCGCCGCTTCGAGGATCCGCGTGCGCCACGCCGACGCCTCCCGAAGAGCGCGCCGAGGGCCGGTAGAAGCCACCGGAAGGGTCCTCGGCGTCCTGTAACACGCTGCCGAAACCCGGCAGGGTCAGATGGACGTCCGCGGGGCCGAGGTCAGGGGGCCACATGTTGGCCCCCCCTCCACTTCCCCCCGACCTCCACCAAGAGATCCTTTGATTCTTCGGTGCCACCGATCCCCCTGGAGCGCCTTCAGGAACCAGCCGGAGATGAACCCAATGGACCCAATAGACCCAATAGACCCAATAGACCCAATAGACCCAATGGACCCAATAGACCCAATGGACCCAATAGACCCAATGGACCCTATAGACTCAATGGACCCAATGGACCCAATAGACCCAATGGACCCAATAGACCCAATGGACCCTATAGACTCAATGGACCCAATAGACCCAATAGACCCAATGGACCCAATAGACCCAATGGACCCTATAGACTCAATGGACCCAATAGACCCAATAGACCCAATGGACCCAATAGACCCAATGGACCCAATAGACCCAATAGACCCAATGGACCCAATAGACTCAATGGACCCAATAGACCCAATAGACCCAATAGACCCAATGGACCCAATAGACCCAATAGACCCAATAGGCCCAATGGACCCAATGGACCCAATAGACTCAATGGACCCAATAGACCCAATAGACTCAATAGACCCAATGGAGCCAATAGATCCAATGGACCCAATAAACCCAATAGACCCAATAGATCCAATAGATCCAATAGACCCAATGGACCCAATGGATGGCGTCCCTCCCGGCTCTCGAGCGTAATCCAATGAGGTTAATCTCCAGCGGCTGGCGGGCGTTTATCTCCCGTCATTCGTCGGTCGTCATTTCTCGTGCGGCGCTGTGTGAGACGAGAAACAACCAAACCCAGATGAGTCATCTCCAGAAGACAAACAATCAGATGTGAGGCTCATCCAGGACCCATCGGGTGAGGGAGCCGCCCCTCCACTGGAGGGAAAGTTACCCACAATTCTTTGCTTGGGGTGGAATAAAAACGGTTCTTTCAATGACGCCGTGTGAGGAAAAACATACGGTGAACTTCTAAAAAGTTAGTTGACGATTTCTGCGGATGATTTATTTTTTACGATTGAGCGATTAAAAACTAGGTTCTTGAACGTCTCTTGAAACTCAAGAAGATATCGAGTTCACCGTCACAGTGGGGCAAAGACACCGGAAAATATTCACATTAAGAAGCTGGTGTTGCTATGGTTACTAAGTTTCCTTGTTTGGGAGTTGTTCCTGATCCGATGTGAGGCCAAAGGTCAGGGATGTCTATGTGTTCAGATTGTAAAGCCCTCTGAGGGGAATTTCTAATTTGTGAAAATGGGCTCTACAAATAAACTGAACTGAATGGAATGAAGTAAAAGGACAACAGTACTTATTCTCTCGCCTCTAGAACAACAAATAACCTTTATTTCACAAATCAATGGTGAAAAAACGCTTATCTGTGAGATGATCCCGGAAAAGTTTGTGTTCTGAATCCTTAACGAATAGCATTCTGCAGACGAGTGCATTACCGACATCCAGCTGTACTACATGTGTCAATTACACATTTTAATAGTAGTAGTTGAGTAAATATAGAAACCCCCGAAAGCCCCCCCCCCTCCATGCAGCAGACAGACAGCCGTTGTGGGGCACGTGGAACCTGCTCCAGATGCATTCAGGAACCAGGAAGCTGGAAAATAGTGTCTCAGACCTGAAGAGCTGTCACACACACAGGACTGCACTGGGCCGGAGGACCTCGTCGTTATTGAACAAACGACGTCCAGATACCGATGATGAGGTTCAGGAGCAGCTCGGCTTCACGAGCCAGAACCCGACACGGCTGATGGGTGAGGAGCTGAGGGAGTCACCAGCGTGGCTCCGTGCCCAAAAGGCTTCCTGGTATCGTATGGTTTAGTTTTATGACCCTTCCAGTAAACTGATGAAGCCCCCCCCCCCCCGTGGGTGACTCTTAATTCTTAATTAGAGAGGTGCGATGCGTCAACACGGCGAGTCCTTTCTATTCAAGAGTTACAACCAATATTAGAGTGTTGAGGGCCAACAAACACACGACTTCTGAGACACACGTCTGATGAATAATCTTGTTTCCGACGAGGTTTATTTTAGCGTCTTCAGTAAAACTTAGAAGAGTTGAGCCGGCGGAGCTTCAGACCGGAGCCGGGTCATCTCATGTGGCGACTCGCCTGCTGAGGTCAGCTGAACACAGCTGTGGCTTCTTCAGGACACGCATAATGTTACTCCTCTCAGCAATAAGCACTTCGGCTCTGGGATCAAACTCTTCTTCTGGTGCTTTTTTTGGTTCAAGGCAAAAAAACATGAGGGAAGAAAAAAGAAGAAGATCCTTATGAAGTGAAAGATGCGACTAAACAGAGTTTCCTAATCACGCCTAAATCATCTTTAATGGTTTAATCTGCAGTCCCAGACTTGTTAATCTGGACTTTCATCAATAGTGGCAAATATGTCCGTTATATGAATCTATATGAATGTTTTTAAAGAGGAATCTGGCGATTGGCTTCTGAAAAACACATGCAGCATCTCTTAGTATCTCGGTGCCATCGGCTGCATGTGAAAATATCTATTGTTATCCCTTTCTTTAGTTCTTTAAGTTCACCTTTATGGAGACAACAGTGGAAAGGTACTGTCCCTCCTGCTGTACATCCGCTTTGCTTTCATAGCTGTACTAATCAAGAACTCGAAGCAAAAGCAAACAACCAAAACAACAGAACAGAGCCTCAAACGTCAGGGCTTTGAGCTCTGAGTCTGAGAAAGAAAACCTCTCTTCCGTCACCAAAGGGGGCAAATTGCACTCAGCTGCAAAGCGTTATGGGCGTGTTTACGCCGTAATATCATAAGCACAAAACGTCTTCTGGGAATGGGCCCTGGAGGGGCAGACGATGCCTCTGTGAGCGTGATGCGTGCAGCAACAGTTAGTCTGGTCACGTCCTCCAACTGCAGAGAGACATTCAGGAATCAGCAACATGTGTTCCCCCGTTCTCCATGAATCACATCACATGTTTTAATGTGTTTGAAAGGGAGAATCTTGCCGTGAAATCAGAAAATAACATTCATGCCAACAACTCTGTCGGTAGAGATGCATCTGTATGTATTTCAGGTGAGGAGAACATGTTTGACAAAGAGACCGAACACTCAAAATATGTGACCATTCAAAGGAAACGTGGGCATTACGCAACCTTCTGACCAGAGAGTTGGCCGGAGGTTGAGACTTTACACTTCTCTAAAATAACTTAATCCAGTGAAACCAATTACGTGGACTACGAATGTGCCACTAAATCAAAATGGACTCTACTCTCTGGTCATTAAGCTTTATTTTATGCAGAGGAAATTAAAAAGCGAGCGCGGCCAGCCGGCTTTACGTCGTGACGCGTTCGCCCCTCGGCGCTGACGTCTACAGCATGCCGTGAAACAAGAGGGTGGTTATAGTAGAACACTAGATTATAACTAAATAAATACAGCCGTCCACACACATTAGTCAGAGTTGGACCTGTAGCCGTGTCCCTGTTAATCACATAATAAACATTCTATTAAAGTGTCATTAAATGTGTCTCCTGGAGCAGCTGATGATCTGACTTCAGGGACATCAGAGCTGATGTACATCGGACTTCTGGAACATGAATACACGTCATCTAGGAGTCTGGGATGAACAGCTGGATTTTATGTTCAAACAAGAGTCAGGGGGGCGAGGGGGGGGGTAGACTATTATAGGACATGCAGGCTGTACGTCATATGCAATAAGCATCACATCTGAGCAAAGTCTTGTGGTTCTGCTGCGTCTGCGGGCCACTGTAAGGAAGGTCACGGCAGTATAAGAGCTGGTCAACCTAAAACAAGAGGATCAGGGCTACTTATGCTTTGTAGCCAGAAAACAAACTGCTGTTACCTTTGGACCAGTGAGCCTCCGGAGGATCATTTATTCATGTTTGGTTATTACTGGATGTTCTTTTCTTCAATTTTCAAATCATATCGTCCTTTTCCATTTTCTGTCTAAGGCTGCAGTGGTGGTTGTATCTATGGTGGTCTATAAGGTTAGAGTTGTTGTATCTATGGTGGTCTATAAGGTTAGAGTTGTTGTATCTATGGTGGTCTATAAGGTTAGAGTTGTTGTATCTATGGTGGTCTATAAGGTTAGAGTTGTTGTATCTATGGTGGTCTATACGGTTAGAGTTGTTGTATCTATGGTGGTCTATAATGCTGAGGTGGTGGTTGTATCCATGGTGGTCTATAAGGTTAGAGTTGTTGTATCTATGGTGGTCTATAAAGACAAGCAGGTGTGGATCCAAGAGAAACTTTTGAAGAACGCAGACGGCAGCGCATTCTTGTGAAAGTGGCGGCGGTCCGGTCCAAACCGCCTGGAACCAGACGGAGCCGGCGGACTGGACTTGGACCGGTCTTGAAACAGGAGCAGGTAAGGCCTTCTGAGGATGCATGTATGAGGCCTTCTGAGGATGCATATAGGAGGCCTTCTGAGGATGCATGTATGAGGCCTTCTGAGGACGCATGTATGAGGCCTTCTGAGGATGCATGTATGAGGCCTTCTGAGGATGCATGTATGAGGCCTTCTGAGGATGCATATAGGAGGCCTTCTGAGGACGCATGTATGAGGCCTTCTGAGGATGCATGTATGAGGCCTTCTGAGGATGCATATATTTCCCCTTGGGGATTAATAAAGTATCTATCTATCTATCTATCTATCTATCTATATGAGGCCTTCTGAGGGGCCTTCTGACACGCATGTCAAAAAGAGTCCTTTTTGTATAAGATTGTTTTATTTAGGTTCTTGTGTGACGTGGATTTGAACTTCAAAGGGACTTGTTGTAACTCTTGGTCCGTCTCTGTTTTACAATATTTAGCTGCTAATACTCATCGGCTACTTTTAAAATGCAGGGTTTTAACTTGCAATGCAATTCTTTAATATTAGTATTTCTACTTTAAATAAAGGACCAGGAAGAAGGGTTAGCCTGCAGCAAATACACACACACACACACACATACACACAGAGGCACATCTCTACAATACAGTTGTTTTCTCTTCCAGTATTGTGAGAGTAACTCCGAGCAGGAAGCAGGAATCTGTTGGTGATCATGGTGTAGATACCTCCACGTCTCCACTGTGACCCGCTGAGGTCCGAACAGCCAAGAACTCAAGTTCTGGGACTTGAAATAATTTACCAAATTATTCACGACATTTGCCCGCAGTTAATGCGCTCCAGAAACAATGTGGAAACGGTTACTCGCGAGCGGGTCGTGTCACCCTCGGGTGTTGAGAGAGAGAGGGAGAGAGAGAGAGAGAGAGTGAGAGAGAGGGGACCTTTCTGAAGCAAACAAAATGATCTCCGAGCAGATGAAACCCGGTCGACGGAGCGTTGCGTGGCCGTGAACACGGGTCCAGCCAGCACCACGTGGGACGTGACAGCTGTCAGCTTCTTCCCCACACGACCAGAGTCCCTCGGGGACTTTGAATGTTTAATTGGATCAATTAGATCCTCTTTGTGGCCTCCGCAGGGAGTTGCCGTAATGGGTTGTGATCATCCAAATCATCAAATTGACTCAAGAAAATAAAATGTTGTCTCCACTGGTGTCTCCAGCAGCTGGTTTAGTAAAAGGAGGGCGTAACGAGATTACAGAATCAGAAGAGATTCGTTAACTCCAACTTTTTCCTCAGAGCTGAGTTGTCGTCTTGTGGTGTTTTTAATTAACTTCCATTTGTCTTTGGTTTCTGGTATTATTATGTTATAAAATGTGTGCACCTCCTTTGTTCTGCACAGAAATAGGCAAAAGGTGGAAGAAGTACTCAGATCCTTTGCATCACTAAAAGTAGAAGATGCGGTAACAATATTTCAATATTTTATTATGAATAAAGTGTCTATAAGTTGTCCTTCAAGTAGAGAAAACATGATAAATTGTCTATATGGTACCATCCAGTGGAGAAAACACGATATATATATATATATATGTGTATATATATGTATATATATGTGTATATATATATGTGTATATATATATGTGTATATATATATATATATATATATATATATATATATATATATATATATTATATATAGGTGAGTCCAGCATACCTGAGCACATTCCATATGCATATGGATATAAATATATATATATATATACACATATATACATATATACCCGACCAGTAACAACAGAGAATCCGCATTAAAAGATGTCCATGTGTCACCTGAAGTGCCGATGACGTCACCGCCGTGCGCATTGAAAGGTGTGGTGGGCGTCGCGGTGCTCACCTGGTCGCAGTCGTGTCTCTCAGCCGGTTCGGAGCTCTTCGCCTCGCGCTGGCTGCGCGCGCTGTGTCCCTCCCGCCGTCACGGCACCGGCACAGCCTGCTGCGTCTGCTGCGCGCGCACACGCACGCAAACCTTTAAAAAAATAATGTTCTTGGTTTTTTTTTGTGTTCGTAAACTGAGGATGCGATGCAAATCATTTCATTTATTTATAAGAGGTATTATTTATCCATACCTGCAAAGTAAAGTATAAAGTAAAGTATTTGGGAGATAAAGTATCAGACACACATAAATACTAACAAGTACCTCATAGTTGTTACTCTCCACCACTGGCCTCACTAACACGTCCTGGGTTGCCAGGTCTTGGGGGAGGTTCATCCTCCTGCATCACTCACGTTGTCTTATGACCTCTGACCTTCTGCATCTCTGGATCAGAACATATTTAACTAGAATGGGCACTCGGTAGAGCGCATACCTTCGCATATCACAAGATTGAATTATGAACAATTTGGCACTAGTTTCACGCAAATCGGATGGCAATTAACCGAAATATCGCAAATTTACGTTTTTCACCTTTTTGTGACCTTGACCTTGACCTTTGACCCAATCACTCCCAAAAACTAATCGATTGTTCCTTGGGTCATGACCAATCATTCCACCACGGACGGACAAACGGACAAACGGACATATTCACAAATAAATACACGCCGGCCAAAACATTACCTTTTGCATTTTCAATGCGAAGGTAATTATCAATTCAAAATGACTCATTTAACACAAATGACACATTTAAATGATGATTTAGATGAGGCTACCTGCTGCTGCTTGTCGTTGTACTCTTGACTTGTAATAACGTATCACTGCAGGCTGAACCGTGTGCGCCTCATGTTAGAGAATACAACCGTCATGCACATGTCACGTCTCAGTAGAAACAGTGAGAGTAAACTTTAGAGAAGTATCCCAACACAGAAACCATACGTTATTTTAAATACAGCATATAACTGCTCCATAAACATCAGTTATTAAAGAAACCCTTTATGGGTTATCTTTAATAACTGATGCCGGATGCCTTCATGGCTTCAATCCACTCTTCACGTGTTGAAATACACAGAGCTCATAATAGATAGAGAGAGATAGAGAGAGGGATAGAGAGATAGAGAGATGAAGAGATGGATGGATGGATAGAGAGAGATGGAGAGATGAATGGATGGATGGATAGATAGATAGATAGAGGGATAAAAAGAGAGATAGAGAGATGGAGAGATAGAGAGATCTTTATTTATTGTCTTATTTAATCTTTATTCATCGTCTCATTTACTCTTTATTTATTGTCTTATTTACTCTTTATTTATTCTTTTTACTCTTTATTTATTGTATTATTTACTATTTATTAGTCTCATTCACTCTTTATTTATCGTCTTATTTACTCTTTATTTATTATTCTTACTCTTTATGTATCCTCTTATTTCTCTTTATTTATTCTATTTACTCTTTATTTATTGTCTTGTTTACTCTATTTATTGTCTGGTTTACTCTTTACTTATCGTCTTATTTACTCTTTATGTATCGACTTGTTTAGGTCACCATGCATTCGGACTTTGAGGGCTCGGACTTCTTGTTTGGTAAACGTGGAGCCGAGGTAAATATCACCATCCATTCATGTGTATTGAAACAGCGCCCCCTCCTGTTGGTCCCTGGTAACATATCAGTGACATGTCGCTTGATGTACTTTCTTTCCAAAAGTACATCAGTGAAATCTTAAAAAAATATATATTTACCAATTTATGACAAGCAGTTTTTTGTATTTCTCTTTGTGCCATGCACAGTTTATTTGTCTTTATATTCCGGAGTCAAACCAGTATTAAAGACTTTCAGTGGACATAGACAGGCAGTTTGGGTGGTGAATAAATTCGTCTTAATAATAGCTGCAAATGTGACTAGATTGGGATTGATTTGTTAACTCACGTTATTAAAAATAATATATGCATAAGTTGTTCTACAACAATCACAGCAAAAAGAAATCTGAATATTAGGATTTATCTCTTTCAAATAGCGGCGTTATAATATTGTAGCAACCCTGTGATATATTAAATATGGCACTTATTATTTAAAGAGAAATACAGGTGCCATAGTATTCGTAATAATTAAAATCAACATTTTAATATAGATTTGTATTCCTGCCGAGCGAACAGAAACCATGAAATAAGAAGTGTTTTGAGCATACATTACAATCATTACTTATATAATGTTTTTTTGATTAAAACTTTTAAAGAAAATACAAGTTAAAAAAGCTAATTTAAAAACAATCAAGGAGCATACTTTTCGCTGGGAGGGGACATATTAGGTGAGCGCGTGTTTTAATCACCGGGATCAAAAAGCGCAGCTAAGACGAACGCTCCGCGACTAACTCCGCCCTCCCGAGACTGCACCGTGACCCAAATTAAGCTGCCCCTGTTCAGTACTGCGCCATCGCCGGTGACGTAGCTCAGCTGGGTGGTTAGAAGAAAGCTCGCTCGCGCTCAGAGGGGGGGAGACGGAGGACGACCAGAGTTACACATTTTACCGACAACACCAACTCATTTTACTCGTAACGGTCGTGGTGAGTATTTTGTTCCCAGACATTTTTTATTTTTTATTTTGACTTTTTAACCCCCCTTTTGTCTTTTTTTTCCGAGGAGTTTTTCCTCTGAGATGCTTTTTTTTCTTCTTCTCTTCTCCTATTTTGCAAATGGACAGAACGAAACGTCCTCTCGAGCTAGTCGAGCCTAGCCTAGCTTAGCTTAGCTCACTCTGACACGCGCGTCACAAGCGCTGGTTGTGTGGGTTTTTAGTATTTTAAGAAGAGACACGACGGGTTGGATGCTCCTTGGTGACTTTTTCATCAAGTTTTGCACGTTTCTTGTGTCTTTGTTTTTGTAGCTTTTATTGTTTAAAGACACTCCGTCTCCGCCTCTTAGCTTAGCGTTAGCTCGAGCTAACCGCGTCACAGCGGTCGTTGTTTTTTTTGTTTTTTTCACAGTCGGGACTTCACGCTGATCCGCGATTGATTACAGATTATTGACCACATATTTATTAATAATTTTTCAGCCTTTTGTTTTTTGCAATCGGAAGAACCGATCTGCTCTGTATTATTTTTTTTGTAATGCTTTTACCGTTTGGTGGTTTGCTAGCCGGTTCTGAGCTCCCGATGCTAACACAGGGGCCCTGTGGTTCACACTGGAGCCTGGTGGTGGCGCTGTCCGGCTCCAGGCTGCTGGGTTGTTGATGGTTTTGGGGGTAAAACATCTCATCTCCGGGATTAGCTTTTTCTTGGTTTTGTTTTTTAGTGGAGTAGCGTGTGCAGGTTTTTTTTTTTTTTCGTCCTTCCTTTTTGGCCGACGGTTGTTTTTGACTGTCCGGGGCTTCCGTTGTTTTGCATAACGTTACAAATACACATATAAATTAAACGTTTATTGATCTGAATGAGTATTACGGCTGTTTGTTTATCAACGCCCCCACGCCGCAGGTTCACACACGAGTCTTTACATGAGAGACTGACTAAATGTAATAACTAATGAACCCCAAATACACGGCGGGCCAATAACATCATGTCACACCTCTGGTTACTCGTATACTTCAAGTAATTTTAAATGTTGACGAGCTAGATATATTATGTTGATGGTACATACATTACCGTGTCATATTCTCCATCTAGTAATGTAGACGCACACATATATTCAATGTCAATAAAACCTATCCTGGTAATTACAATTAAACTGGTATTTGAATAAATATGAGTTTGGTTGCTTATTCGATCTCAAGTCACTACAGCTGATTGTAAAATGTGACGCCTCCTGTAAGTTCAAAATTAGAAACTAACTTATTGATGTTTCGCATAAATTATAATTTTACGGTCTATTTACATCCGTAGACACAAACCAGTGCCGACAAAGTCCTCGTTTCTGTCGGGTCGTTGATTGTAATGGTTCATGTTTATTTTCTGTTTGTGTACATTTACAGTGTTGTCTCACATCCAGCTGCTTGTGTTTTATTAGCCTTGTGTTGCTTTTTAAACAAGCTTTGGGGTCCGGTTGTTGTCCCAAAGTAGCCAAATGTAATTAGATTTATTTCAAATGTATTATTATTATTTTTTAAGAGTCACTAAACTCCTGTCTCGGCAGCCAGGTGCGATGCGGTGCCCAATAACCCTGCTCGGCTTGACTGAGGTGTGTTTTCTGTCGCCTCAGTATAAATCTCGAAGGGTCAAAGGTCGCCGGCGGTCCAAACTGACCCCAGCCCAGAGTGTCAGACGGACGACGGCAGCAGCACCGGCGCTATGGAGTGAGTGATGAATGTTGGACTGCGGGGTTATTGATGACGTCGTTACTGTTTTCCTATTGAGTTCCCACAATGCCCCGGGCTTCTCGTCCTCCCTTTAGTCTGTCCACAAGCCTTTTCTCCGGGTACTCAATTTATTAAAATGACAAGCCGATCCAATTCACAACAAACATTTAAATAAACCTATAAAACGTAAAAAATATTTTCTACGTAATATGTTATAATCACTGCTTCCTCTTTTATGCATGTGAAATACTTTCAAAAATATCACCAAATAAAGTTCACAGGCTCTCACGCCTTTATCTTTTTGTTACAAATAATATAAAAAATGGGAGAAACAATGATCATAACAATATGAATATCCAGGCTCTCATAACGGGTTCGACATTAATAGTAAATAACATGGCGATGTGGTTTGTTTTGTGTGGAAATGCAGCAGCTGTCATTTTGCGTTGTGGTAAAGGTGAAACACTGCCCCCTAGTGGTCTTTGTTTAGCACTACAGCTAAATGAGGGCATCGCCTGCTGAGTGACATGAACAATCAGTTTCTTCCTGATTCACTTTTTACAGGGTTCTTACGGTCATGGAAAACCTGGAAAAGTCATGGAATTTTAAAATGGTCATTTCCAGGCCTGGAAAGATGCTCAAAATATAAGCCGGCCTACGCTCTCAATACACAAAATGTTCTAAATTGTTCATGTTTTTACCGAGATTTCAGTTTGTTCATTGACATTTGGTTCAAAGTCATGGAAAGGTCATGGAAATCCATCGGTCAAAATGTGTAAGAACCCTGTTTTTAAGTGTTGTATAAAAGCACCAATGGTTCAAAACTGGTACCAACTCTTCAAAATAAGATGACGATGTTAATAACTCAGTTGGTATGGACTAAAGTGAATCCTGTGTCATTGTGACTTCCTGTTTGCCCGGTCTGCTCGTACATGAGACATTATTATAAATGTGACTTGTTCTCCCCGCTCAGTCGCTCGCCCACCGCCGCCAGCCTGATGGCCAGCAACATCACCAACAAGACGGACCCGCGCTCCCTCAACTCGCGGGTGTTCATCGGCAACCTGAACACTCTGCTGGTCACCAAGGCGGACGTGGAGGCCATCTTCTCCAAGTACGGCAAGATCGTGGGCTGCTCCGTGCACAAGGGCTTCGCCTTCGTCCAGTTCGCCAACGAGCGCAACGCCCGCACCGCCGTCGGCTCGGAGGACGGCAGGATGATCGTGGGACAAGTGCTCGGTGAGGATGGCGTCTTTTCTCTTCTTCTACATTACTGGAGAAGTTAAGGATCCAGAAATGTAAAAGTACGTTCTTGAAATGACGTCAACGTTCCCGCGTCTCGTTTTCTCCCAGACATCAACCTGGCTGGAGAACCCAAACCACACCGGTCAAAAACCACCAAGCGCTCGGCCGGAGACATGTACAGGTGAGGCCACGCCAGAACATTCCCCATATGGAGAGTGAGATATCTATATATATATATATATATATATATATATATATATACACGGCCCCTTCTTTTTTTCTCTTAGCAGCAGTTCGTCATTTGAACTCGACTACGACTTCCAGAGAGATTATTACGACCGGTGAGTTAAGGTCCTGAATGTCTCTGAGACCTCGCCTGAGACCTCGCCTGCTGGTTCCCTCGCCTTACCGACTTGATGTTCTCTGTTCTCCGGTCCCAGGATGTACTCGTACCCGTCCCGCATCCCGGCTCCGCCTCCTCCGCCCTTGTCGCGCGCCGTCATCCCGTCGAAGCGCCCGCGGGTCAGCATGAGCGGAGGAGGGAGCAGTAGCCGGAGGACGAAGAGCAGCTTCTCCTCTTCCTCCAAGAGCGGCCAGCGGACCTCCTCCTCCTCCTCCTCCTCCAAGACCAGTAAGAGTTACCTCTTTATGCCGGGCATGTTCCATGTCTCTGGGCTCTCTTTCTCTCTCCTCTATCGACTCTCGCTCTCTCCTGACTTTGATTGTTTTTATTTTATCGTATTGCTGTTATTGAATATCTTTATTACCCCCCCCCCCCCCCCCCCCCCCCCCAGTGAAAGTGGACGAGCTGCAGAGCATCAAGAGGGAGCTGAGCCACATCAAGAGCAAAGTGGACGACCTGCTGAACAGCCTGGAGCGCATGGAGAAGGACCACGGCAAGAAGTCGGGTAGGAGGCGGTCGCCACGATGACGAGGCGCGTTTCCCAACGGGGCGGAGCCTCTGACTCCGTGTCTGTGTGCAGCTAAGGGGCTGAAGGCGGAGCCTGGAGAGGTGACCTCGCCGCCGCACACCAGCAGCAAGAAGGAGGACGCGGCCAAGAGGGAGCGCGAGCTGAACGACTCCGACGAAGACGAGGAGGACGAAGACGAGCTGCTGGAGGACCCTGCCCCCTTTTACAATAAAGTAATCGGATATTGAATCATTTAAAGTGAAATAACAGCAGAACATTTCTGAAATTCTTTTAAAGATGTTTTTTTATTTATCTTTTGGGGTTTGAATTGTATTTAAATCTTTAAATGTTTCCCCTCGGACATTGATCATGGTATTTCTTTATATTTTCTTATAGGCGAGGCGATTTAAATAACATCTGTATCGAGAGTCAGAGACGCGACAATAAATTCTCCTCTTCGACCTGCAGGCGAAGAGTCAAGACGACGAGGAGGAGGAGGAAGAGGACGATGAGGAGGAGGAAGGGGAGCACGTCGACGACGACGACGACGTCGAAAGCGTCAACGGCGAAGACGACTCGTAGGTCGAGGAGCTCGCCGGCGCGCGCGGCTTCCAGAAGGAACTCTGACTCCGGTTTCTAAACACTTGGTCGTAGAGCGAGCATGATTCCCCCCCCCCCCCCCCCCCCGTGTGGCCCCGCCCCCTTTTCCCCTCAAGCCCAGTCTTTTTTGTTTTCTCCTATATTTGGTCCAGTTTCGCCGTACAGGAATAAAGCGACCATGTTTTTTTTACCTGCGGACGAGACGCTGCTGATGTCCTCAGAGACGACGCTCGACGGACACGGAGGAGGAAGAGGAGGAGACGACCGCTTTTAGGTTCAGTTTGTGTCTGTATGTCCAGGTCTGTTTTTTATACTATTCGTAACTGTAAAGGAATAAATTGCAATAAAATATTAAATTTAAAAAAAAAAACTTTTTTTAACTTGTTCACATCTCAAGTTTCTTGTCCTCTCCGACCCGAAGGTAAGTGGGCGTTACCTGACGAGGGGGAGGGGCTTCAAGGAAGCGTTTTAATGCAGTGTAATACCTGAGATGTCAAGAATCACAGATTAAACTATACATTTATTTAATTATATTTATATATTAAAAAAAAAATATTGATTGTTTTATGACTTCATCATCCTGTGTTAAGAGAAACTAACATTATGTTCTGGGTTAATTAACAAATTGCAATACTTATAATGCATTTTATTTATGAAGCACTTTTCGTTCAAAAGGAAATATGAGTCCTAAAGAGCCGGTAGATAAAAAATAAAGAGTGCTAAGAATCGGTCCTGTGAGATTAAGCAGAAGTGTGAATAACAAACATTCAGTTGTTCAATAACTTTTACTCTATATACACTACCATTTGAGGTCACTTAGAAATGTCTATTTTTCAAAGTTTTTTTTCCATTCAAGGTCACAAATGAATTGTAACTCTACATGGTTAATGTGTAAATGACTCTGTGTAGAGGCCCATCTCCAGTGTTCTGATGGTACATTGTGTTATTGATAAATAACTGAGTTTTCATGGAAAACACCAACTTGTCTGGGTGACTCCAAACTTTTAAACAGAAGTGTAGCTTTTAATAACATTTACTTTGGGAGTAAAGTACAAATTTAATGTAGAAAAGTGCAAATACTATTGTTGATCTGTTATTTTGAATAGTGATGTGTCCATGTTTTATTTGATCTATTTGTGTTGAGGGTTGGTTGGTAATTGTTTTACCAGTCATCTACCGAGTATCCTGATCAGCTATCTGGGATCGATTACCTTTGGCTGCGCCTGGATCCTTGGAGGATTCGCGGGCTTTCGTCGTTCAGGTGAAGCAGCTCGCTGAGCTAACGCCACGTCACGAGGTTACTGCTCCCCTAATGCAGGTAATGTGGTTCTCCAGTGGTGAAGCGCTTGTGATGATTTACTGATGAGTCCAAAGTGACGGGAGAATGTATATGTTGTTCTATAATAAGTTCAGAGAGCGAACAGTGTTAAGGATATTCATACATGTGGCACTAGCTCGTTAGCTAGCGCCGATTACCTCGTTGGCTAGCAATAGCACTGATAGGTCGTTAGCTATCACTGACTAGCTCGTTAGCTAGCACTGATTAGCTCGTTAGCTAGCGCCGACTAGCTCATTAGCTGGCACTAGCGCCAACTAGCTCGTTAGCTAGGCTTATCACTGATGGAGTTATGTTGGTTAATTCATCTGTTAAACCAACACTATGTAACAATTGTACCTTAAAATAACAGCTTAAAAACATTGTGCCGCTACAATGACTTTTAATATGGAGATTTGCGCCTCCACCATTGCCTTCGGGGGTCTGTGGGGAGAAAACTCCACTATAACATTTTGTAGCCTCCCGGTCCTTGGACCTGCTTTCTGTCAGTGATGACCAGCGTCACATAGTCCAGTCCACGCTCACAGGTGACTTTTTATATACACTGCTACGCGACGCGTAGAGACAGAGAGACATGCTGCTGTGGAGACGATCAACAACAGACGTTTAGTTTAATAAAAGAACAAAGATGTCTTTAAGAAAGGGACCGTAAACTACTTCTGCTGTAATCTGGCGTGATAGAGAAAGTTACAGAGTTGCGGGCGGAGATATATATATATATTTTTTTTTAACTCAAACTCAAAAGAGCCATATGCGTCCCCGGAAGAGCTACATATGGCTCGCAAGCCAGAGGTTCACGACCCCTGATCTATCGTAACTGGGTATTTACGACACTGAAGTAAACGTTAAATACCTGAAGTGGGCGCTACAAGGGAAAAACTACATAATGGGGCTTTAATAATGCTTCTATGCAACAATCAGGGTGTCCGCGGGTCCTTAAGAAGTCTTAAATCGCCTTTCCTAAAAATAAGGCCTTAAAAAATCTTGAATAGTCTTCTATTCAAATTGGATTGGTCTTACATTTTGTTGGTGTCATTTCACTGCGAATATGAGGCAATCTGTTCCGCCTGGTCTAATATTTTTCGAGACTCTGAACCAGACCACCAAGAGCAGACAACTGGACTTCATGTGCGCTTTCGGTTCCGCAACCAGTCCAATCAGGACTCTATGGAGCACGCCTCATGGGCCATGACTTCGCCTAGGACCTACCCAGGGTTTTTCCTGCATAGAGAAAATTTGGGCGCACGCCTATGACAAATCCCGAGCGCCTAAGGCAAAAATAAAAATTTAAAAAAAGTCCGCTCTGAAAAAAAGAAGCTGTTGTTCCAGTGCCGACACAGGAGCGACACAGGAGCGACACAGGAGCTCATCCGTGCGCGCGTACGGGTGAGTTAACCCACTAGCGCACCCCCCCCCCTCCCCTCGTCAACCACGTTTTTTCGGAACACCTAAGACCCATTTTGACCCAGGAAAAACCCTGCCTACCTCAGCATCTCAAAGTAAGTCTGCTATAAATATATCTATCAACTCACCTCTTGTATATGTTTGTGTATCATATAGTTAAGCTTTACTGATTTGTATCTATGGACAGAGAACTACACGTTAGAATGTAGTTTTAGAATGGTAGGAGAGTGGTGTGTACCTGTAGCCTCTAGCCTTGTGTATACTATTCAGACATATTGTCTAAATCAGGGGTCACCAACCTCTTTGAGACCGAGGGCTACTTTAAGGGTACAAAATAATCCGAAGGGCTACTTGTTTGATATAAACTTCCCAAAAAAACAAAAAAAGCCCTGGATCCATTGTTGGAGACACAAGTTAAGAGTCAAAGGGATATTTTATCATTCTGCTCTTTCTGACTCACTGAGATAAAGATTAACTAGTTCAGTGTCTAATTGACCATTCAATGGAGAACAATATGACACTCATCAACAATTACTGACATTCTGTAACTATCTGGATGTACAGGTAGGGGTGTCACGATACCAAAAATTCAGTAGTCGGTACCAATACCAGTAAAATAACACGATTCTCTACCAATTTCGATACCACAGTAAAAAAAAAAAGCGCTTGCCCTGCACAGCACATTGGCTCCAGCCCACGCACGCATACACCTACATATTAATAGTAGTAGATCCAGCCATTTGAAGTAAGACAGGTGGTGGCAAGTAGTTCATTTCAAAACATTAACATAAAAATAAGGGCTGTCAAACGATTATAAAAAAGGAATTAATCTCATATTTCCGAGTGAATTCATCTGGATTAATCACAATAAAAAAAAAAACCTAAGACTAAAGCTTCTTAACCGCTTCCACTCCACTGAGGACGCTGGCGTCCTTAAGACCCTCCCCATCCCTTTTAAAGGGCTTGATCACGCAGACCACATGAATAAACAAGGGCATATTTGGTATCCCAGCATTCAGCACATCCTCATCTTTGCAAAGAAAATATAAATATTCTTTTATTTCGTAATCATTTTTCACAAGAGCAGCCCCAACACACAATGTATAAAGTCGCGATAAATGCAGCAAGTCGGGTCTTGCAACATTTCGACGGAGAAAACATACAGAATACACCTCATAAGTAGATGTATTAGCGGAGATGTTAGCGGAAGTTAGCAAAGAGCTAGCGGAATCAGAAAAGGTACAAAGTTTTACAAATAAACTTTTTTTTTGGTGCGTCTTCACTGATAGTAACGTGTTGACGCCAGGAGACCGCGCTGTCTTTGTCGGGCCATAAACACAGTGATTTGCTCCGTTTTTTTGTTTGACTACATTTTATTAGTAACAGGTTGGACTGGCATCGGCGCTCACGGTATTAACGGTACTTAAAAAAAATAGGTATCGTCAGTGTTTTGATATTTTAGTACCGAAAGGTACCGTAAGTATCGGTTCTCGTGACATCCCTATGTACAGGTCACTTGGTGCATCGTTGACTTTAAGCGCAGCTCATTGACTGTCATCCTGGCTCTTTGATAGACGCTCCTTGCAGTGAGAAAGCCAGCGCAGCAGCCTCTCCCAGGTCCTAGTGCCTGGGGTTTATGGCCTTTTTTTCTTTCTTTTTTGACAGAGCTCAATATTACCTCTGCACTAGGCTATAGGAACAGCTCACATTGCTTAATTTGCGAAATAGTATTCATTCGTATTGATCCAGTCTGACATAGGGTTGTCACGATACCAAAATTATGACTTCGATACTATACCTGCCAAAATATCACGATACTTACGATACCTCAAATACGATACAATACCACAATTACGATACAATACTGGAATATTTATCTATGATATTAATAAATAAAACATCTGTACGGTTCCCTTTTTTACCAGCTTGTTCCTGCCCAGCCTTTTGAACACTTAACAAATGCCATTCATATTAATATTAGCCTACATCAAGATATTAATGAAAACAACATGGTGACATCATATTATAGCATTGATTATACACGGCTATGTAGGTCTATTGTCCGTATCTGACTCAATGACTATAGTTATTTCCATATGTATGAAATACATAATTTTACAGATGTGTGTTTGAGCTGGAAAAAAACCTAAACCTATGTGGGTTGGGTACATTAAAGATGGACACATAATTAAAGGGCAATTTCTCCCCTTTATTTAAAAACAACAATGAAAAACATGCTATTTATACACTTTACAAACTAACTCAATAAATTAACTTCAATGTATTTTGTGATGGCCTTGTTAGCAACTGAATATGCTGTAACAAAAAATATTATAATAGTCATACATGACCAGTGGTCCCCAAACTACGGCCCGTTTGGCCCCGCCCCCTGAACAATACCAGAGACACGTTCAGATTTATTATTTGTTTCACCTGGCCCGCTGAGGTTAAGATTGCAGCGAGACGCGGAGAAAATATGAAGTGGTGCTCTTCTTCTCAACAAAACATCTTTGATGGGACGTGTCGAGTCTCGGCCAATCAGCGTTCAGATGTCGACAGCGTTTGGGAAGTTAGGTTAGCTTGAATGTTAGTCCGCTACATCTACTGCTGTCACGCTGCACGGTGTAGCGATGCTAACGAAGTACCCGCACATTAAACACGTTGTGAATGAGCATATTCTTAGTATCAATACTTCAGTAAAAGAGCGTTAAGAGCGCACGCGCTGCTCCGCTCCGTTAAATGCTGTCTGCACGCCGCAGCACTCAGAGAGTGGCATCAGCGCGCATCAGAGAGCTGGTAGCCCCGCCCTGCAGTCAATGCGTGCATGCAGCCTGACAGGGAGCGGAACAGGGAGCGCGCTTTGTTTGCGTGCATATTTAATGAAGTACCGGTACTAATAATATGCTAAACCATACCGTTTAAAACGTAAGGGTACCGCGGTACTTTTCTAGTACCGGAACACCGTGCAACACTTGTCTGACATTAATTTACGTTTGATTTTCTTCTTTTTTCCAGGAGTGTGCAGCAGCTTGACCTCAGACATGTGAATCATATCTCAATGGACAAAATGTCAACTGGAAGGATTTTTATTCTTACAGTATAAAAAGGATGGTTTTCCTAGTATATTCACAAAAGCTCAGGAGTAAACGTATAAATTGTGCACACAAATCCATCAAATAGGGACATTATAACACACACTCCAGGGCTCCAGACTAACTTTTTTTACTAGGAGCACAGTGGCCCCTAACTTAAAATTTTAGGGGCGCAAGCAGAAAATTTAGGGGCGCACACTATAAATCGATATCCATCATCATCATCAGCACCCCCTCCCGGCGCCAAGAGAACGAAACTTTAGGATATCAGCCGCAACAGAGACAGGGTTTTTCTGATTGGCTATTGTGTAGCTCTTTTTTTTTGATTGGCTGATAAGTAGAGATGCACCGATCAGGTTTTTTGGTGCCGATCACTGAAATCACTGCTGCCGATCACCGATAATACCGATCACCGATAATACCGATCACGGTGTCAATTGAAGCATTCTATTTATTGTGTGGCATTAATGCCTAGGACTTTGAGGAAATACACATCTAAAGCACCTCTAACATTAAAGAAATTACAGATGTCTTTAAAAATGTAGGACTAATTGATACATTAAAATTGATTGATTGCTATTGTAGGGAATTTCAGATATGTATGGAACACGTCTGCGTTATTCATTTCCTGGAACTCTTGGGGAAATCCATTTACAGTACTTTTTTAACATACAAAAGTCTGACTTTTTTTAATAAACTCTTCCTTTGTACAGTAAAATTGTTTTAATGTTAGCAGAATTTAAGCTAAATCTCAGAAACGATCTATAAAGATACAAAATCAGTTAATTGTTAACTTGTATATGTTAGTGTATGATTTGTCGACATCTTATTTTGAAAAACGGATGTTGTTTCACGTGTTTTTTTCCGCTAACTTTGCTAAAACCTGATGTGTCACGTAAATCCTTCCGCTAACTTTATTAAACCCCTCCGCGCTCCAGATGCAATGCGTTTACCGTGAACATCAGCGCGGCTCATGTTGGCGCTGCGGCACATTAAAACATTAAATAGAGTTAAGACCGAAGTGCGTGAGTCTCACGCTCAATGCGTGAGGCTTGAGAGCCCTGGAGGCTCGGAGCTGCGCTCTCATCGCACAGGTCGCGGCACATTTTATGTTTCAGCCCGGCGTTGTGTCTGATCAGTGTGCCGTGTTTTAATCGTGTGTTCCCCGCATGTTGTTGGAATTGACAGCAGACTGTACACCTGAGCCAGGTGAACTCGCGCAGCCGCTCAATCGCCACGACCGTTTCCTCACGATCTGAGTCGGACTCATTCTGGGGATTTGTCTTCTCTATCATGAGGTTTAGGAAGAAAGTACGAACTGACAGTCCGCTTCCCGTGGTCCGTTGTTTACAGAGACACCGCTATTAGACTCTTTGGATTCGCGCGATAACCCCCAAGACCCGCCTCCTCTCACACATCAGCCTATAGCCGTGGTCACACACAGGCCAGCCTTCTTCTTCTTCCGTTTTCGTCTACTTTCTTCTTATTCTGGAGTTAATGTCGCACATACATTCTATTATGTAAATGTATTTGTATTTTAAAAGCAGCTGGAATTGTTATTTTTTAAATTAATTTTGTATAGTTTTTATTTTGTTCAAAAGTAACGAATATGTTGCCTGTATTTCTTTAAATATTTTTACTTGATTTCATAAGCATTTGTTCATGGGACCTAAATGTTCTGAAAATGTTATATTAATAAATATAATTTATAACAGCAATGACATTTTTGTGTTATCCTTTCACATTACACCATACTGTTTGAATAGGCATCAGTGTTTATTTTTAATTCATTTATTTTGATTTATATATATTTCCATTTGATTTATATTTCCATAAGTTGGGTCTTAAATTTTATTTAGACGTGGTCTTAAAAAGTCTTATATTTAACTTGTTCATTGCTCTAGACACCCTGGATGTAACAATGCTGTTTGTTATGTTATTGTGTATATTGCAAATGTCTCTAAGTGATTCAAGTAAATCAGCTTGCTGAGAAAATACATCACAAGCAAACATACTATGTTTCAGCTTTATATATATATATATATAACAGTAAATTTCAGAATATAAAAAATCACACATTTGGGTTTTACACTATCAGGATGTTGGTTGCCATGGAAACGGCTCAACTTCATCAAACCAGAAGGAGTTCAGGAGGAAATGTTGCCGATGTAAAAACTGTAATATGTAATATAAACAAAGTCCTCTGAAAGTAGTAATTATAATCACTAAATAAACATGTGTTTCAGCTAAAGGATAAACCACGTTAAAAGAGTTAACACATGAAGTGCAGTCAGAACATTAAACATAGCGTGACACTTCTTCATATCGCTCATCCTCTCATCAGCACCGACAGCGTGAGCACGCTCAGCAGCAGCAGCAGCAGCGCAGCTGGAGGAACACAAAGGGTTACATGAAATGCATTCAGACGCAATAAACACAACTCCCATGTTATTGGAGATTTGGAGCACATTAAAACTTCCATTTGTGGATGAAGATCATCAAAAGCTCTGAACTAAACGACCCCGAGGTCAAACGATTGGAAGACGAAGACATTTACTCATCAAATCTCATTCTTTACCGTGAGGCCGGACGGCTCCACCACCGTCGGTCGTGGGGGAGTTGGTCATGGTAGTCGGTATCGTGGTGCTGGAGGTCATGGTAGTAGGCATCTTGGTGGTGCTGGAGCTGGTGGTCACGGTAGTGGGCATCATGGTGGTGCTGGAGCTGGTAGTCACGGTAGTGGGCATCATGGTGGTGCTCGAGCTGGTGGTCATGGTAGTGGGCATCATGGTGGTGCTGAAGCTGGTGGTCATGGTAGTGGGCATCATGGTGGTGCTGGAGCCGGTGGTCATGGTCATGGTGGTGGGCATCATGGTGGTGCTGGAGCTGGTGGTCATGGTAGTGGGCATCATAGTGGTGCCGGAGCTGGTAGTCACTGTATTGGGCATCATGGTGGTGCTGGAGCTGATGGTCATGGTGGTGGGCATCAAAGTGGTGCTGGAGCTGGTGGTCATGGTAGTGGGCATCATAGTGGTGCTGGAGCTGGTGGTCATGGTAGTGGGCATCATAGTGGTGTTGGATGTCATGGTAGTGGGCATCATAGTGGTGCTGGAGCTGGTGGTCATGGTAGTGGGCATCATAGTGGAGCTGGAGCTGGTGGTCATGGTAGTGGGCATCATAGTGGTGTTGGAGGTCATGGTAGTGGACATCATAGTGGTGCTGGAGCTGGTGGTCATGGCAGTGGGCATCATAGTGGTGCTGGAGGTCATGGTAGTGGGCATCATAGTGGTGCTGGAGGTCATGGTAGTGGATAGCATAGTTGTGCTGGAGGTCATTGTAGTTGGCAGCATAGTGGTGCTGGAGGTCATGATAGTGGGCATCATGGTGGTGCTGGTGGTCATGGTAGTGGGCATCATGGAGGTGCTGGTGGTCATAGTAGTGGGCATCATGGTGGTGGTCTCTGGGGCGATGTCGGTCAGGTTCACAGTGGCGATGTTCTTGGTGATGCTGAAGGCGCCGACAGCATCTGATTGACGACAGTAAGTGGACGGTTACACACACACACAATGTCATGGAGACCCGGGGGGGGGGGGGGGTGGAGCTTAAAGTCGCAATAAAAAACATTCACAGATTAAATATGAAGATATTGCCCGTCAACCATGTCACGTCACGACTTGCCTCCATTAACGGTGCCAGTCCTGAGCAGGATGGTGATGATGGTAACCTGGCTGCTCCCGCTTTGGGCTGCGTTCAGTAAGTCGATTTTGAACTCGCACTTTATCACAGTTCCCTTCACCGTCCCGCGGATTTCTTTCACCATCTAGAAAAAAAGGTTATGGTAAAGGTCAAATAAAGGAAAGTTTTAGCCGAAGAAATTTTGACACGCACAACATATTTCGTTCTTTGAAAAAATATCCGAGACAAATACAAAATTATATTTTTCAGAATTTAATTAAAACCCTTCACATATATATATATATATATATATATATATATATATATATATATATATACATATAATTAATGTATTAAAAATGAATAATGAATGTATAGAAAAAATACACATATATATATCAACTTAAAAAAATAGTTTAAAGACTCTTGCACATGTGCAACATTAAGCTCCTTGTGTGTGTGTGTTTGTTTGCGCCTGTGTGTGTCCTCACCGTCTCCGTGGGCGTGAGCGGAGCATTGGGGGTGTAGATGTTGCTCTGCAGAGTCCTGAAGAAGAACTTCCCGTTGTTTGAGGCGCAGACGAACAGCGCAACATTTCCCTGAGGAGAACATACACACACATAAGTCAAGCAGGTGATACACAGATGGTTTTGGGGCATCAACATTTGTGCATTTTCCTTTTTTTAAGTGATGTGTGTATGTTACCCCCCCGCGGGTGTCAGCGAGGCCCAGAGCGATGTAGCCAGCGGAGTCTCCCCGGAGCTCGATCTTCACCTCGAAGCCGACGGGCGGCGGCGGCACCGGCCGGCGGATGGAGAGGAACAGGCACGCGCTCCGCCCTGCGGGGTTGCACCTGACTGGGATCGCCACGCACGACTTAGTGTATCCACAGCCGGAGAAAATGACGTGCACCTGGGAGACACATAGGATCATGAACCGTAGTTATGGTTACCACCATTTATCTAAGTAATGAGCCTTTTGTGTCATGACAGAGTTGAATTGAATTAAATTCTGTTTATTTTGTATAACCCAATATCACAAATTCAGCTCAGAGGGCTTTACAATCTAATTCAGTTCAGTTTATTTGTATAGCCCATTTTCACAAATTACAAATTCTCCTCAGTGCTTTACAATCTACACATAGACATCCCTGACCTTTGACCTCACATCAGATCAGAAAAAACTCCCAAACAACCCTTCACGGGAAAAAAGGGAAGAAACCTTCAGGAGAGAACAGAGGAGGATCCCTCTCCAGGATGGACAGAACAATAGATGTCATGTGACCAGAAGGAATCATTACACACACAAAAAAACACAGGAACAACACAATCAATGCATATGAATGCAAGAGTGTATGAATAGATGGTAGTTGGCATATTCCACGATCCAGACCTCCATGATCCATCAGGCAGATGGAGGTAGAGGAGAGGAGTGGGCGGAGTCTCAAAAGTGGGCAGAGTCTCTACAGGGCAGCGGCGTAGTTGGTAGAAGGAATTCCACGACCTAGACCTCGATGATCCATCAGCAGATGGGATCTATGCCGTCTCATAGGGTCCGATGACCCCATGAGACGTGAAGTCAAAAGGACTCCGGGGAGAAAGCAGTTAGTAATGTGTGATGGAGAGATGAAAATTCATCCATAGGAGAAAGAAAAGAGGAGAGAGGTGCTCAGTGCATCCTAAACGTCCCCAGCAGCTATAAGCCTATACCAGCATATCCAGGGGCTGGACCAGGTGAACCTGACTCAGCCCTGACTATCAGCTCTATCAAAGAGGAAAGTCTTGAATGTGGTGACTGTGTGCCTCCAGGACTGAAGGTGGAAGCTGGTTCCATAAAAGAGGAGCTTGATAACTAAAGGCTCTGTCTCCCATTTTACATTTTAAGACTCTATTTAGTGATGCAGCTCTAGTGGGGCAATATGGTACTACAAACTCTTTAAGATATGATCGAGCATCACAAATCAAGGCTTTGTAAGTTAAGAGTAGGGATGTCACGAGAACCGATACTTACGATACCTTTCGGTACTCAATATCAAAATACCGACGATACCTATTTTTTTGAAGTACCGTAAGTACCGCAAGTACCGCAAGTACCGTACTGTTGGCATCGGTGCTACGCCTCTTCTGGAACTGATGGGGGCTCGCGCTGCGTTCCTTGGAAGCTAACGTTAGCTAGCAAGCTGTCAAGTGGAGCAGTATTATATTTATTTATTTTTACCCGGAGGCGCGGCGCAGCCTTTTCAGTCTTTACGGTAGTGGTTTAGCGGATGTGGAAACGCACAGACCAATTGCATGCGAGTTAAGCCATCCCACGTGACACCACTCAGCCAATCAAATCTATGCATTCCCGGCGGTAAACATTACGCCTCAACAGACAGCGCTGCGCATATGAGAAAGTTAGAGGCAGGTTACACATTGAGACGGTAGAAAGAAAAAGAAAGATAGCGATACATTTAGAAAACAAAGGGAGAGAAACGGACGACTGTGCCGGAGAAAGTTGAGAACAAGTCGAGTGAGACAGCGAAAGGGAGAGACGCATAAGGAACACATGTCGCTCTCCTAAAATAGAAAAGTTGACAGCGAAAATAGAGCATTTAATCCGGAATGGACAGACTCTTTTCTGCACAACACAAGTGTGTCTTATATGTTCAGAAACCGTGGCACTTATTAAAAGTGGCAATGTGAAACGCCATTATGAGACAAAACATAAATGTTTTGAACAAACATACCCACTCAAATCTGAAGTGAGATCACAGAAAATAAGTGGCCTCGCAACCCAATATGAACAACCAGGACCCTGAGCCACACGTTCACTGCTCAACAACTCATGAGTGTTCCCTCAGAGTTGCTTGGATTTTGGGGCAACACAAAAAGCCTTTTACTGATGGAGGGCTTGTCAAAGAATGCATGAGTGTCGTTGCTGAAACATTACTTGATGGAAAACCAAAACAAGAGCTTTGTGATAAGATAAAGCAAATACCCATGTCAGCATCATCTGCCACAAAGAAAAGTGAAATATTAACTCAGGATGTGCTAACCCAGCTAAATGAAGCCATACATAAGGAACCTTGTGTAGGCTTCCAACAAATTGCACTTTATTATGTTGTGCTATGCTCTTTTGCACATGTTTTGTATGTCTTGCCATTTTTCAAATATTTTACATATATTGTACATGGAACCTTCTTTTTTTTTTTACCGTGGTATCGAAAATCGTGTTATTTTACTGGTATCGGTACCGACTACTGAATTTTTGGTATCGTGACACCCCTATTTAAGAGTAGAATTTTAAAATTTGAGATTTTACAGGGAGTCAGTGCAGAGCAGCTAGTGCAGGAGTAATGTGATCTCTTTTCTTAGTTTTAGTGAGAACACGAGCTGCAGCATTCTGGATCAACTGGAGGGACCTAAGAGACTTTAGTGCAGCCTGATAATAAGGAGTTGACCTAAGAGACTTATAGAGCAGCTTGATAATAAGGAGTTGCAGTAATCCAGTCTAGAAGTAACGAACGCGTGGACCAATTTTTCTGCATCTTTTTGAGTCAAGATGTGCCTGATTTTTGAAATATTACGTAGATGAAAGAATGCAGTCCTTGAGATTTGCTTTACGTGGGAGTTAAAGGACAAGTCCCGATCAAAGATAACGCCAAGATTCTTTACAGCGGTGTTGGATGCTAGGGTAATGCCATCTACAGAAACCACATCACCAGATAGTTGATCACTGAGGTACTCAGAGTAGAATTACTTTGGTTTTGTCTGAGTCTGACATCAACAAGTTGCCGGTCATCCATGTTTTTATGTCTTTAAGACATGTTTGAATTTTGCCGAGCCGGTTGGTCTCCTCTGGTTTGATGGATAGATATAGTTGAGTATCATCTGCATAGAAATTAAAGTTTATGGAGTGTTTCCTGATAATATTGCTCAAAGGAAGCATGTATAAGGTAAATAAAATTAATCCAACCACAGAACCTTGTGGAATTCTGTGACTAACGTTGGTGGTCATCGAAGCATAGTTTACAAATACAATCTGAGATCCATTTGATAAATAGGATTTAAACCAACTTAGTGCGGTGCCTGAAACGCCAATCAACTGATCCAGTCTCTGTAAAAATCTGTACACATAGACATCCCTGACCTTCGACCTTGCATCGGATTAGGAACTCCTAACAAATAGAAAAAAACCTGCATGATGGGAAAGACTAACTACAGAATATTGGCCTGCACGGCATTCATTTCTCCCTTTTTTTGTATTTGTATTTCACTCTAAATTCCACATTGTTGAAACTTTCTTTTTAAAGTGGTCCTTCGGTAAATAGTTCATAAAGGTCAAGGAGGATTAAAGTGAATCCAAACCTCTGATGTGTCATTGGAAAAGGACAAATGAGACGTCCCGTGGACACAGACGACCAGCGCCAGCAGGAAGAAGACGCCTTCCATTCTGAGGACAGTCAACAAGATTAATACCCAGTTTACGTATTTAACATCTCAAAAATTTTCATATTCATAATACATTGAAATATTTACCTATTGTTTTTCTACTTTGAAGACACCAGCACATTTATACCAGCTATATTTACACATAGCTACAAATATAAAAGTAAAAAACAAATAAAATTCTTTTGAGACAAAGCTGGAAAACTTAAAACTTTAACAAGTTAAAAACAAAATCAAAAGTCTTCAAACCCCCCCAAAATAAAAACAATAGATTTGTCTTTCAAGTCATCTCGGTAAAGCTACCAATACTTATAAATACCTTAAAGTAAACTTACTATATAATATTAATAAAATAAATGACGGACTCAGCTCACCTGTGCCGAGTTGGAGCAGCAGGACACTCGTCTGTAGCCTCTGAGCCCAGAGGGTAGGACTTAAATCAGCTGACGTCAGCTGATTGCTTAAAGGTGTGTGTGTGTGTGGGGGGCTCATCTTAAAGGGGGCATGGCCTTCTCATTCTCCACCTGCAAGGTGTGCAATGCAGGAAGCAGAGGAGCCTAATAGTGCATAATAATAACATCTGTTGAGTTCACTGGAGTTCAGATTATTGATTGTTCATCGTGCTTTATTATCTATACTTCAAATGTCCCCTGTGATCTTTTCATGAATTCAAATGATGAAGCATGAAGTCCAGTTTGAAATCTTTTGAAATTAAATGGTAATAATAATAAAAATAGTAATGCATCCCATGTAGAAAGCTCTTTTTAAAGTACTCAAAGACACTTTACGTCGCATAATTAAACAACCTAAAATATATTAAGTACAAGACACAAATTATATACTCTGTCCTCAATCTCCATCTTTATAAATTATTATGAAGACAGATTATGAATATGTTTATTTTTCTATGTTTTACTGTTCATAATAACCAGTCATGAGCTCAAATGCTGACGTTAGACCAGAATTAATAATACCGAAAAGACCTAATTATGCGTTATGTAGTTCTTAGACAATACATGAACTCAGAGGGAGAGAGAAAGCTCACTAATGGCAGACACACAACTATTACTGTAACAATAATTATAAACAATCATAATTACGACATGGACATCGTGATCCATAAACGTGAGAAATGTTTCCAGTTATGAAACTTTTGTTTCCTTGAGTTGTTCACGTCACAATACAAGAGACACACACAAAAACTGACACACACGCACAAAGACAGACATATAGACGTTGATGGCCTCAATGGAGCGTTAAAGGAAACTAAATCACACTTTCATGTAAAAAGTGAGAAAAGGTTCATAGATCCATCGTCGCGCTCTGAAACGGCGCTGACCGCCACACCGATCCACTTCCTGTCGCCGACACCTGTTCTCATCCAGCGTGGCGTATACATCGACATTCCCCAAAAACGTTCTTCTCTCCACGAACAAGAGGAAACATTTGTTTCCGAGGGTAAAACGACACACGTTGGCGTTGTGTTTGGAAAAGGTTGTGTCAGTGGGGTGTAGGCAGTGGATGGAGGGTGGGCCGAGACGAGGTCTAATCGGCATCAGCTGGTGATGATGATCAGAGCAGTAGGAACCGAGACGCGGAAGAAGGAGCTTGTTTCTAGGCAACAGTGGAGGCGTGTGTCTGGCCGGCGGGCCGTGATCGACCGACTGGGACTGTCGCCAGAGGACCACCGGCGGAGGCTCTGTGAGCTACAGACTAGAACTGGAACCTACGTGCGTCCTCATGTTGCGTCGCCATGTCGTGTCCTCATGTCGCGTCACCATATCACTTCGCCATGTTGTCTGTCGCGCTGCCATACCTGCGAACTCATCCAAGTGAATCGTGTAATAAAACATCTTTGATGGGACGTGTCGCGTCTTGGCCAATCAGCGTGAAGATTTCTTCAGCGTTTGGTGGTTTAGGTTAGCTTGAATGTCAGCCCGCTACATCTACTGCTGTTACGCTGCACGGTGTATCGATACTAAGAAAGTACCTGTACGTAAAAAAAATGATGTGATTTAGCATATTTTTTGTATCGATACTTCATTAAAAGAGCAATCGGAGCGCACACGCTGCTCTACAATGCAGACAGTTTGTAAAGTTATGTAACTCTAGAATTGCTCATCCTGATGAACTCTATCATCTGGTCAGATACAGACTAAAGGCCTCATGGTGTATAATCAATGCTATGATGGCACCATGTAGTTTCATTCATATCTGGCTGTGGGCTAATACTAATATTACTGCCATTTGTTAAGTGTTGAAAAAGTTGGTAAAAAGTTAATCATACAGATGGTTTATTTATTTCTATTATAGATAAATATACCAGTCTCGTATTTATGGTATCGTATGGTTTTTATAGTGTTATATTCTGGTATCAGTATCATGATATTTATGGCCGTTATCGTATAGAAGTTATAATGTGAGTATTGTGACAACCAGTTAGACAGAACAGACTCGAGGAACAGTCCTTGAGTCTGTTCAGGCCCAAAAAAGGAACTTGGTTCATGAATGACTTTAACCATATTATATATATATATATATATATATATATATATATATATATATATATATATATATCTTAAGTTGTTTATTATCATTATTTATATTTGTGGTCAGAACAATGAAATGACCGTAGTTGTAGTTCTTGAGGCTTTATCAAACAACGTGGATGTGGTGTGGTGACAACAAAAAAGTCACCTGCTACCCCCCTTGTCACATTTTTCATCCCTCATGAGTTTGCAGGTATGGTTGCGCGTGATTTCATTGTGCCTGACTTAATGGCTATTCCCTGAAAGGCAGCTAGAGTTGCTGGTACAAATGGGGCCGTGCACGGGGCTATATCTGGATCCTCACATCGGGGAAGAGTGGAGCTCCTGGAACACCCGTTGGTCCAAGGTCCCCAACTCGCAGGCCTCTTTGTACTATCCAAGGGTTTCTTCCAGGGTCTTAGAAAATACTTTTCTTTAATTTTATTAATTCTTTGGCCAAAACATTGCGTTAAGAAGGCGGTCCACACACTGAACTTTTTATCCGGTGTTGCCAAGTTTGCCATTTGGCTGACACAGAAAAGCTGTGCGAGGGGAGTGAGGATCCTGTCGGGTTCTTAAGGGGAGTCCGTAGTGAGGACCCCATCGTGGTTCTCAAAGGGAGCCCGTAGTGAGGATCCTGTCTTGGTTCTTAAGGGGAGCCCGTAGTGAGGACCCTGTCGTGGTTCTCAAAGGGAGCCCATAGTGAGAACCCCGTCGTGGTTCTCAAGGGGAGCCCATCGTGAGGACCCCATCGTGGTTCTTAAGGGGAGCCCGTAGTGAGGACCCCGTCGTGGTTCTCAAGGGGAGCCCGTAGTGAGGACCCCGTCGTGGTTCTCAAGGGGAGCCCATCGTGAGGACCCCGTCGTGGTTCTCAAGGGGAGCCCATCGTGAGGACCCCGTTGTGGTTCTCAAGGGGAGCCCATTGTGAGGACCCCGTTGTGGTTCTCAAGGGGAGCCCATCGTGAGGACCCCGTCGTGGTTCTCAAGGGGAGCCCATTGTGAGGACCCTGTCGTGGTTCTCAAGGGGAGCCCATAGTTACTATGAACTTAATATGGACCGTGATAACTCTTTATTGGTAAATGTAGTGATCAAAACTTTTATTTTTTAAGGAACACTAATACACAACCATTCAAAGATTTGGAGTCACGTAGCAATGTCCTTATTATTCGAAGAAATGTCGTTAATGTGTACATGACTATTCTCTGGTGTTAGTGAAGTCTCTACAGAGGTGTGTAGAGGCCCATCTCCATGTTCTAGTGGTACATTGTGTTATCGCTTTAGAAGACTAGAGGAGGGGTAGAAAACCCTTTAAACCCTTTTAATGTGAGCACAGCTGAAAACAATTATGCTGCTGAGAGAAGCTATAAAACGGGCCTTCCTTTGAGCCACAAGAAGAACTAAATTAATATTTACTATAAACATCATTATTTATAACCTCGTCAACGTCTTGATTAGATTTTCTATTCATTTGATAAAGTAAATTAACTCTAATTTTTTTACATTTACTTTGGGAGTAAAGTACACATTTCATGTAGAAAGAACAAAACATGCAAGATACAAACTATAGTTTCAACTTTATTATATATATTTATATATATAGTCCCATGAACAGATATTTTACAGTCACAGTACATTTCAGAATAAAACACAATCACACGTTTGGGTTGACCAGAACGAGTTCAGGAGGAAATGTTGACGATGTAAAAACTGTAAGATGCTAAATAAATTCCTCTGAAAGTAATAATTATAATCACTAAATCAACATGTGTTTCAGCTTAAAGGATAAACCACGTTAAAAGAGTTAAAACATGAAGTGCAGTCAGAACATCAAACATAGCGTGACACTTCTTCATATGGTTCATCCTCTCATCAGCACCGACAGCGTGAGCATGCTCAGCAGCAGCAGCAGCGCAGCTGGAGGGACACAAAGGGTTAACGGGTCAACATACACACACCGGGGTCATGGGGTTAAACTTACTGTGGCGACACATTTAAACCTCAAATGGAGGGTAGAAGAGTAAAAGTGTGTTTTTGCAATCATAACCACCACAAGCAGCATGCATATAAATACATGACTGAAAATGTACTTTATAAAATGCATTCAGACGAGGTCAAACTGTTGGATGACGACGACGTTTACTCATAATCAAATCACATTCTTTACCGTGAGGCCGGACGGCTCCACCACCGTTGGTCGTGGGGGAGTTGTTGCCGGTAGAGTCGGGCGCCACGGCGGCGGTGGTCGCGCCGCCTGGCATCACGGCGGTGGTCGCGCCGCCTGGCATCACGGCGGTGGTCGTGCCGCCTGGCATCACGGCGGTGGTCGCGCCGCCTGGCATCACGGCGGTGGTCGCGCCGCCGGGCATCACGGCGGTGGTCGTGCCGCCGGGCATCATGGTGGTGGTCTCCGCGATGAGGATTAATTTGTTGGAGGCCAGGTCCAGAGCACGGACGGCCAGGACGGTGGTGAAGACACCGACAACATCTGGACCACGACAGGAAGTGGACACACAGTCACAGGGAGGTGTGTGTGTGTGTGTGTGTGTGTGTGTGTGTGTGTGTGTGTGTGTGTGTGTGTGTGTGTGTGTGTGTGTGTGTGTGTGTGTGTGTGTGTGTGTGTGTGTGTGTGTGTGTGTGTGTGTGTGTGTGTGTGTGTGTGTGTGTGTGTGTGTGTGTGTGTGTGTGTGTGTGTGTGTGTGTGTGTGTGTGTGTGCGCGTGCGTGCGCGTGCGTGGGGGGTGGGGGGGGTGTCTGTGACCGTGCTGCGCTGCGCGTGACTCGCCTCCGGTAACGGTGCCATTCCCGAGGCGGACGGAGAAGGTGGTGGCCTGGCTTTGGGCTGCGTTCAGGAACGCTGCGTTCAGGGACTCCACGGTGAACTCGCACTTGATCACATTTCCGCTCACAGTGCCGCGGATTTCTTTCACTCTCTGGAAAAAAAGACAAAAGACAAAGAAAGTTAAAGGTTGAATAAAAAAATTGGAAGGAAGTTAGATTGTTCTAACCAACAGTTACAAACACGACATATTGTTGTTTAACAACATGTAGGTGGACCCGCCCGTCACAGCGTCATGGAGCTTAGTGGAGAGTTAGGGGAAGTCTTTCACGATGAGACATCTGGGTTTTAATATCGGTTCTTATCAAATCATCCTTTGCCTTTTTACTTAAACCAATAGGAATAAAAAGCTTCTTACGAATTATATATATAATATATTTTATTTTATTAAAATATATAAATGTATTATTTTTGTAAAATATATATTTTCTTAATTTGTATATTTATTATTAAATATGTTTATAATTTTATATACACACACACATCTATTATTATAAAATAAAATAGGCTTTTGCAAGAGTTGTTCTCATCCCTGAACGATCCAAATATCTTCCTCTGAATACAACACAGTTCATAATTTTCGGAATATTTGTCTTAAAAAAGCAGTTTGAAAACTCTTGCACATGCGCAACATTAAGGTGTGTGTGTGTGTGTGTGTACGAGCGTGTTTGTGTGAGTGTATGTGTCTGTATGTGTGTATATTTATACATTTATATATTTCTTTATATATATATATATATATTTATATATTTATATATATGTGTGTGTGTGTCCTCACCGTCTCCGTGGGCGTGAGCGGCGCGTCGGGGGTGTTGATGTTGCCCTGCAGCGTCCTGAAGAAGAACGTCCCGTTTGAGCCGCAGACGAACAGCGCGAGGGTTCCCTGAGGAGGACACACACACACACACGCACGCATCTCAATCAGATGGTTTTGGCGTATCAACATTTGTGCAATTTATTTTAGCGCCCGCTTCCGTGTCGTGTGGATGACGTCACATAGTTTTGTTAAGCCTCAACTTATTTACATATCCAGATTATGTAAAGAGTGTTTTTAATGTCTGAGGCGTTAAAGTCAGAATGACGACATTACGGTTCATTGCTACATCCCTTAATAATCAACACACAGCAGACCTGTTGGTCAAAGTTCATGTTTCTAATACAGAATACAAAATTACAAAAGGACTTGGACAGGAGGACATGGAGCATTTTACAGCCTCCAAGTTTAATATTAATATGAATATTCATGAGGTCCTGATCAACTAAATACATGATGTATGACATAAGTCACAGATTAACTAATACATAACATATATACATATATATATATATATATATATATATATATATATATATAATATAAGTCTGACATCCATCAGAAAACAAGAAACTCAAAGTATAAAATCACAATGCTGGTAATTTAAAAAAAGGAAAAGACAATTGTGTGTGTGTGTGTGTTTAAAAAAAAAATGTATTTCACTTTTATTACATTTTTGTTTTACTTCTATTCTACGCGTGTGCATGTGCGTATGCGCGTAAACGTTACCTCCGCTGCGTCGGCAGCGAGGCCCAGCGCGATGTAGCCGGTGGACTCTCCCCGGAGCTCGACCTTCAGCTCGACCCCGGCGGCGGGCGGCGGGTCGCTCACCGCGGTGGAGAGGAACAGGCACTCGCCCTGCCCGGCGGGGTCGCACCTGTTCGGGTTCGACAGGCACGTCTTCGTGAATCCGCAGTCGGAGCGAGTGACTATCACCTGGGAGACACACGGAAATCATAATCTGTCGTCATGGTAACCACCGTTTATATAAGTGATGAGCACGACTCATATTTATTTAAATTTTTTTTAATATATTTTTTAGGGACTATATATTTATCTAATATATTTACTTTAAATGTTTTAAATATATTTTTTAGGGACTATATGTTATATAATATAATTATTTACATTTGTAAAAAAATAAATCTTTAGGAACTATTTATATAATATGTTTATTTAAATTCTTTTAAATATATTTTTTAGGTACTATATATTTATATAATATATTTATTTTCATTTTCTTTAATATGTTTTTTAGGGACTATATATTTATATAATATATTTATTTTCATTTTTTTAAATATGTTTTTTAGGGACTATATATTGATATAATATATTTATTTAAACATTTTTAAGGAATATAATAGAGAATATTGGCCATTTCCTTCACATCGTTTCCTTCACTATTTGACAATGTTAGTGTTGTATATGCAAATAAATAAAAAATCCTCATTAAATAAATAAATAGTTAGAGTTGAAAAGGTGGAGGAGCGTTGAGGATTAAAGTGAATCCAAACCTCTGATGTGTCATTGGAAAAGGACAAATGAGACGTCCCGTGGACGCAGACGACCAGAGCCAGCAGGAAGAAGACGCCTTCCATTCTGAGGACAGTCAACAAGATTAATACCCAGTTTACGTCTTTGACATCTCTAAAATCACATTTAAAAATCACCCAATATTCATAATACATTGAAATAATTCTACTTTGAAGACACCACCATCAGCTATTTTTACACATAGCTACAAATAAAGAGTACATCAATAAAAACTTATAGTCTCCTTCTTGAGACAACATTTAAAAAAATATAAAATTAAGTTTATTCTTATTCTTCAAAACAGTCGTTTTGATTTTCACTGAAAAAAATGTAAGCTCAAAAGACTTTAAACCCACAGCGAAAAATATAGATCTGTCTTTCAAGTCATCGCTCTGAGATATACACACACAAATACATGTGTATATATTTATATATATTTACACGTATAAATACATACACACATACACGTATATATATAAATATATATATATTAAGGTATTTGTAATACTATTTGTGTATAACATATATCTTAAAGTAAACTTACTATTTAATATTAATAAAATAAATGACGGACCCAGCTCACCTGTGCCGAGTTGGAGCAGCAGGACACTCGTCTGTAGCCTCTGAGCCCCGAGGGTAGGACTTAAATCAGCTGACGTCAGCTGATTGCTTAGAGGTGTGTTTGTGTGGGGGTTCATCCTGAAGGGGGCGTGGCCTTCTCATTCTCCACCTGCAAGGTGTGCAATGCAGGAAGCAGAGGAGCCTAATAGTGCGTAATAATAACATTTGATGGGTTTACTGGAGTTCAGATTTTTGATTGTTCATCGTGCTTTATTTATACTTTCATTATCTATACTTTTATTATCTATACTTCAAATGTCCGCTGTGATCTTTTCATGAATTCAAATGATGAATCTGCACCAGCATGAAGTCCAGTTCAGTTTCAAAGTACTCAAAGACATTTTACGTCACATAATCAAACAACCTAAAATATATTCAATACAAGACAAAGCATATACTCTCTGGCCTCAACCTCCATCTTTAACAATGATTAGAAACACAGATTATGAATATTTTTATGTTTTACTGTTCATAATAACCAGTCATGAGCTCAAATGCTGACGTGAGAGCAGAATTAATAATACCGAAAACGCCTAATTATGCATTATGCAGTTCTTACACAATACCTGAACTCAGAGGGAGAGAGAGAGAGAGGGGGATAGGGAGAGAGAGGGAGGGAGAGAGAGATCACTAATTGTGGACACACAACTATTACTGTAACAATCATTATAAACAATCATAATTACGACGTGGACATCGTGATCCATAAATGTGAGAAATGTTTCCAATTAGGAAACTTTTGTTTTCTTTAGTTGTTCACGTCACAATACAAGAGACACACACACAAAGACAGACACGCACACAAAGACAGACACACACACGTTGATGGCCTCAAGGGAGCGTTAAAGGAAACTAAATCACACTTTCATGCATAAAGTGAGAAACGGTTCATAGATCCATCGTCGCGCTCTGAAACGGCGCTGACCGCCACACCCATCCACTTCCTGTCGCCGACACCTGTTCTCATCAGCGTGGCGTATACATCGACATTCCCCAAAAACGTTCCTCTTTACACGAACAAGAGGAAACGTTTGTTTCCGAGAGTAGAACAACACACTGGAACCTACGAGCGTTGCCATGTTGTGCGTGACATCACATTATTACATCATGTCATTTAGCTGACTCTTTTGTCCAAAGCGACCTACAGTCACACCGTAGAGCAGCTACAGGGAGCAGCTCAGGCTTCAGTGTCTTGCTTAAGGACACATCGACTAGGGCGAGGATTGGACCTCCAACCAGTGGTGGCTGGTGAATTTTATTTGGGGGGGGGGGGCGCAGTTGGGCGACACGGTTTAAATAACACTCAAAAATGAGAAGAAAAGAGGTTTTGAGTAGAATATTGTAAAAACAAAGCTTTATTTCAAAACACAGCGTGCCCAACAATAACAACTATCAACACACTGAGACGTTGGGCATGAGAGGTTCAGAGCAGGAAGAAACATAGGGTTGGGTTTCAGAGGTTTACAGAATAAAAGACTACTGACTTCTTGGATCCTGCTAAGTATCTTCTTTAAATTAGTTCTATCTGCTAAATTACTGTTGTATCTGCTGTTTTTAAGCTGCTAGATTGTTAGTCTGTGTTGTTTTAGGATTTGTTTTGGGTGAGAAGTGTTTCCAGTCACTGTGATCGGAAGCTACACTGATTGGACGATCGCTCATCACCTGTTTTCAATAGAGTGTCATTTGAATACCAAAAGGGTTGGTGATTAACGCAGCTGGAGGTAATTAGGACAACTGTTCATAACCGGATTGGGTCGTCAGGCGTCAGCTGAGGCGTCGTTGTGACTCATCGGATGAAGACTCGGAGGACAAAGACACAGGAGTCCTTCGTTGGAGTCTTCGTGGGTGGCGGAGTATTACACCATTCTGTGAATATGTGTGTGTTTTCCATACCTGTGCATATTTTAGTTACTATAGGACTCGTTCATTCGCGTACCGGAACCCCTCCTCTGTTCTCCTTCCTACCCGTTCTACTCACACCCAGCACCTTGTCACAGGAGCCTCTGGAACTGTCAGTCTGCCAACCGCAAGGCCGCCTTCATCTCTGGCTTTGCTGTGGAGCAGTCGCTTGACTTCCTGCTCTCACTGAGACCTGGATCTCACCTGACAACACGTCTAACCGGCTGCTCTCTCCTCGGCCTTCTCCTTCAGTCACACACCCAGACCCTCTGGTCGGGGTGGAGGTACAGGTTTACTCATCTCCCCAAATGGTGTTTCTCTCTCTCCCCGCTTCCACCTTTTACCCCACTGACTTTTGAGTTTCATGCTGTGACGGTTACTCATCCGGCTCAGCTACACATTGTTGTTCTCTACCGTCCCCCTGGTTCTTTGGGAGACTTCTTGGAAGAGCTGGACGTCCTCCTGTCCAACTTCCCGGAAGACGGCCCCCCGCTCATCCTTCTGGTGACTTGAACATCCAGACTGAGAAGTCATGTGATCTCTTACTCTTACTGTCTTCCTTTAACCTCTCACTCAGCCCCTCCCCTCCTACTCACAAAGCCGGCAACCACCTTGATTGCATTTGTACTAGAAACTGCTCTACCTCTAACCTCACTGTAACTCCTCTGCATGTCTCTGACCACTACTTCATCTCGTACTCTCTCTCTATCTCTGGCACTGACAACCCACCCGTATCTACAGACTCTGTACCTGTACGCCGCAACATTCGCACCCTCTCTGGCCTCCTCTGGCCTCCTCTCTGGCCTCCTCTGTCCTATCCTCTCTCCCCTCAACTGACTCCTTCTTACTCATGCAGCCTAACTCTGCTGCAGACACTCTCCTCTCTTCCCTGTCTTCATCTATTGATTCTCTTTGTCCTTTTAAGATACGACCGGTTCGCAAATCCTCTCCGGCTCCGTGGTTGTCCGACTCGGTGCGTGCCGAGAGAGCCAACTTGCGAGCGACGGAAAGGAAATGGCGCAAATCGAATCAAGCGGAAGACCTGCTCTATCAATCTCTTCTCTCCTCCTTCTCTGCCTCTGTCTCTGCAGCCAAAAGCTCTTTCTACCTGACCAAAATTCAGTCTTCCTTCTTTAACCCCAAAAAACTCTTCTCTATCTTTTCCAACCTCCTTGATCCCCCCCGTCTCCCTCCTCCTTCCTCCCTTTTGCCGAGCCACTTTATCAACTACTTTACAAACAAAATAGACGACATACGCTCCTCCTTTACTAATCCATCCTCTATCACTTCACCAACACCAACTTCTTCATCCCCCTCTCTTTCCTCGTTTACCCCCTTTTCTCCCAGTCAAGTTCTTAGCTTGGTGACCTCTGCTCGACCGACCAGCTGACCCTTGACCCCGTCCCGTCTCACATCCTTCAGGCTGTGGCTCCTGACCTTCTGACCTTTCTCACCCATCTTATTAACAGCTCCCTCTCAACTGGCTGTTTCCCCAACTCTCTGAAGGAGGCGAGAGTCAACCCTCTCCTGAAGAAACACACGCTCGACCCGTCTGAAGTCAGCAACTACAGACCGGTCTCTCTTCTTCCCTTTCTTTCCAAAACTCTGGAGCGAGCTATCTTTAACCAAGTGTCCTCCTATCTCCACAGCAACAACCTTCTTGACCCCCACCAGTCTGGATTCAAGGCCGGCCACTCAACAGAGACGGCCCTCCTTGCTATCTCTGAGCAGCTTCACACTGCTAGAGCAATCTCTCTCTCCTCTGTCCTTATCCTTCTAGACCTTTCTGCTGCATTTGACACCGTGAACCACCAGATCCTTCTCTCTTCTCTTCAGGACCTGGGATCTCAGGCACAGCACTCGCTCTTTTCTCTTCCTACCTCACCGATCGCACTTACCGGGTAACTTGGAGAGGATCTGTATCTGATCCTTGTCCTCTCACTACTGGGGTCACTCAGGGCTCAGTCCTGGGTCCCCTCCTCTTCTCTCTCACTATGCGGTTCCTCAGGGCTCTGTCCTGGGTCCCCTCCTCTTTCTCTCACTACTGGGGTTCCTCAAGGCTCCGTCCTGGGTCCCCTCCTCTTCTCTCTGTATACCAATTCTCTCGGCTCTGTCATTCTTTCGCATGGCTTCTCCTACCATAGCTATGCCGATGACACCCAACTGATCTCGTTCCCACCGTCCGAAACACAGGTGGCGGCGCGAATCTCTGCCTGTCTGACCGACATCTCTCAGTGGATGTCTGCACACCATTTGAAGATCAACCCTGACAAGACCTAGCTACTGTTCCTTCCAGGGAAAGGTTCCCCCACTCACGACCTGACCACCACCTTCAACAGCTTCGTGTTGGCCCCTACCCTGACTGCCAGGAGCCTTGGGGTGACACTCGACAGTCAACTCACCCTGACGGCCAACATCGCTGCGACAGCGCGTTCCTGTAGGTACATGCTGCACAACATCTGGAGAATACGGCCTCTCCTTACCCAGAAGGCGGTGCAGGTTCTGGTCCAGGCTCTGGTCATTTCGCGCCTCGACTACTGCAACTCCCTCCTGGCTGGTCTACCTGCTAAGGCCATCCGGCCTCTGCAGCTCATCCAGAATGCAGCAGCTCGACTGGTCTTCAGCCTCCCAAAATTCACCCACACCACTCCGCTCCTCCTCCCACACCACTCCGCTCCTCCGCTCTCTTCACTGGCTACCGGTGGCGGCCCGCATCCGCTTAAAAACATTGGTTCTGGTGTACCGTGCTCTGAACGGATCGGGCCCCGTCTACATCCGGGATATGGTCACACCGTACACCCCGGCACGTTCGCTCCGCTCGGCAACAGCCAACCGACTTGTGACTCCGTCACCTCGAGCTAATCACTCGAAATCCAGACTGTTTGCTGTCCTGCTCCTCAGTGGTGGAACAAGCTCCCCACTGACATCAGGACAGCAGAAAGTCTCTACATCTTCCGCCAAAAACTGAAAACGCACCTTTTCCGACTATCTGTATTAAAACACAGATTATCACTTTAGTAGCACTTGAATGGCTCTTATTGTGGTACTTTAGTAGTTTGACTATGTTGAGGAAATGTTACTTTCTGTATTCTTGTTGTTCTTAGTTTGTACTCTAGGTTGAAATGCACTTATTGTAATCGCTTTGGATAAAAGCGTCTGCTAAATGACATGTAATGTAATGTAAAAAGAAGTTCACCCTCATATGAAGGAGATTCAGACGGATTAGAGTCAGCCAGAGGTCACGTGTTACATCGGATATTTGACAGAGTAGCACCACTACATGTAAATAAAAATAGCCCTCCTCTTTTTAAAGTGGTCAAACTTCTCCATAACTCTGGTTAAAGTCATCATATCTGTGACCAACCTGTTTCATTATTTTGGAGGGGATGCGTCTGTTTTTCAGAACTTTGTTGTGTTTTCGATGCAGTTCGGTCACCTGCTGCTGCTCTCCAGGGTTAGCTGCATGCTGTTAGCTCATTAGCTTCATGCTCGTAGCTAGATAACTGCAGCAGGCTTCGTGCTTCTTCCACTTGTCTGGAGCTCTTTAGATCCTCACCCCGTTGTAGTTCAGAGAGTTTCAGTCCCAGGACTTAGAAACAACAGACAGGGGAAATTAAACATTATGCATGACTCACGGAGCATCCAGCTAACAGCTCCGGTTAGCATATAGACTCGAGGAGAAGCTCCGGGTGTACGTCCTCCCGCGGTCACTGCTTTGCTGCAGAGTTTTTAAATCCAGATGTTCGGGTTCCAACTCTTTCAGCCTCTTCTTGTCAATATCTGACCGTCGATTGAAAGGTGTTTCACGTAGAGATGCCACAGAGTGTTCAGTCGCCGACGCCATACTAGCATAAAGCTCCCGCTAGCTATGTTGCTCGTGAAGCTCTCTAGACTGAGCAGAGAGTCTCTGGGCTGAGGGAACGATACCGGTCTGATTGGCCGAATAGTCCAACCACGTGAAATAATAAAACAATGTCATTGGCCAGTGCTCAGATTTTTGCGCCTCAGGATCCACGTTGCATCCGGGAATGAGAAGCCGTCCTGGCCGAGACGACTGAAATGTTTTCTCGCTGCCGAACACGCACGTTGAGCCGGAGCCCGAGGAGGGAGGGGCTTCTCTCAGTGACATGAGTGGTGATGGTTATATTGTGTCACATTTAGAGGTTCTTGACAGGGGTTTACGTTCTCCCACACACATTTAGTGCGTCAACATGGTTTATTTAATATTTAAATTTTTTTTTTTAAATAATAATAAAATGTATAAATAATTTTTTGGGGATTATTAATATTTTTTCATCTCAAAATTTTAAGAGGGGCGGCGCCCTCTATGGACGCACCGCCACTGCCTCCAACCCCCTGAATGAAAGACAGACCTGCTACCCACTGACCCATAGTCACCCGAGTCATGCACAATGAAGTCACGCACTTAACTGACTTAACTGCGCGTGACTTCGTTGTGCGTGACTAAACTGCACGTGGAACCTATGTCTGTCGCCATGTCGCGCGTGACTTTGTGGCGCGTGACTTTGTGGCGCGTGACTTTGTGGCGCGTGACTTCATGGCGAGGGCTCAGCTGGAGTTGCTGGTACAAATCTCTCATTGAGAAGAGGACAACAGACCTCCAGTGGAGGGTCGTACACGAGGCTATAGCCACGAATAGTTACCGGGCGCATCTGGATCCTCACATCGGAGAGGAGTGGAGCTCCTGGAACACCCGTTGGTCCAGGGTCCCCGGCTCTCAGGCCTCTTTGTACTATCCAAGGGTTTCTTCCAGGGTCTTAGAAAATACTTTTCTTTAACTTTATTAATTTTTTGGCCAAAATATTGCGTTAAGAAGGCGGTCCATACACACTGAACTTTTTGTCCGATGTTGCCAAGTTGGCAATCTGGCTGACACAGAAAAGCCGTGAAAGGGGAGCCGGTAGTGAGGACCCCGTCATGGTTCTTAAAGGGAGCCCGTAGTGAGGACCCGTCATGGTTTGTTAATATTAATCTGATTTATTGAAGGGACCGTAAAGTCTAGGTTCCAGCAAAACATCAGAAGAGACGGCACTTTGCCTGTGAGGAGCGCACGGCCGACAGACAGCCCCCACCCGGGGGGAGGAGTGAATTCTCATGAGAGACTATAGCGCCAAGAAGATCTCAGGGAGGGTGGGATATGGACCTGTGACGAGATCTGTGTATAAAAGGTTGAACCTTAATTTGGGGAACAGTGTGTTTTGGGCTTTGACTCGTGTGATTGCAATCGCTGGTGAGTGTTTGTACTTTGCTTTTGATCAGTGAATAAACGTCTCCCTAAAGGAGAGAACTACAGCAGACTGTGCATCGGATTATTGTAGAAGCTCTTCCAGGCTACCGATTCTGAATTACGTTACAGGTTCTCAAGGGGAGTCCGTAGTGAGGACCCTGTCGTGGTTCTTAAGGGGAGTCCGTAGTGAGGACATACAGAAATATAACAACTCACTATGGACAGTGATAACTCTTTATTGGTAAATGTAATGATCAAAAGTCTCAACTTTAAGGAACACTAATAAACGACCATTCAAAGGTTTGGAGTCTCGTAGCAATGTTCTTATTATTCAAAGCAGTTTTATCAATGAAGATAGTAAATACATCATAAATACTCTCTACATCGTTAATGTGGTAGTGACTATTCTCTGGTGTTAGTGAAGTCTCTACAGAGGTGTGTAGAGGCCCATCTCCATGTTCTAGTGGTACATTGTGTTATTGCCTTAGAAAACTAGAGGAGGGGTAGAAAACCCTTTAAACCCTTTTTAATGTGAGCGCAGCTGAAAACAGTTATGCTGCTGAGAGAAGCTATAAAACGGGCCTTCCTTTGAGCCACAAGAAGAACTACATTAATATTTACTATAAACATCATTATTTATAACCTCGTCAACGTCTTCATTAGATTTTATATTCATTTGATAAAGTAAAGCTTGTTGCACACTTGTTCTTCTTTCTTATATGTATATTGTATTATTGTGTTTTAGTTTAATGTTTATTGGTGCTACTCTGTCCGCAAATTTCCCCTTGGGGATTAATAAAGTACTATTCTATTCTTCTTCTTTTCTTCTAAATTAATGGAAAACACCAAATTGTATGGGTGACCCCAAACTTTTGAACAGTAGTACAGCTATTAATTCAATTCAGTTTATTTGTAAAGCCCAATTTCACAAATTTGTCTCAGAGTGCTTTACAATCTGTACACATAGACATCCCTGACCTTTGACCTTTGACCTCACATCGGACCAGGAACAACTCCCAAATAACCCTTCAGGGGGGAAAAAGGGAAGAAACCTTCAGGAGAGAACAGAGGAGGATCCTCTCCAGGATGGACAGGTGCAATTAATAACATTTACTTTGGGAGTAAAGTGCAAATTTCATGTAGAAAGAACAAAACGTGCAAGTAAACAAACTATAGTTTCAACTTTATTATATATATTTATATATATAGTCCCATGAACAGATATTTTACAGTCACAGTACATTTCTGAATAAAACACACACGTTTGGGTTTTCCCCTATCAGGATGTTGGTTGCCATGGAAACGGCTCAAACTCATCAGACCAGAACGAGTTCAGGAGGAAATGTTGACGATGTAAAAACTGTAAGATGCTAAATAAAGTCCTCTGAAAGTAATAATTATAATTACTAAATAAATATGTAGTCTTTCAGCGATAATAATGCAATAATTATTTCAGGATAAACCACGTTAAAAGAGTTAAAACATGAAGTGCAGTCAGAACATCAAACATAGCGTGACACTTCTTCATATGGTTCATCCTCTCATCAGCACCGACAGCGTGAGCATGCTCAGCAGCAGCAGCAGCGCAGCTGGAGGGACACAAAGGGTTAACGGGTCAACATACACACACCGGGGTCATGGGGTTAAACTTACTGTGGCGACACATTTAAACCTCAAATGGAGGGTAGAAGAGTAAAAGTGTGTTTTTGCAATCATAACCACCACAAGCAGCATGCATATAAATACATGACTGAAAATGTACTTTATAAAATGCATTCAGACGAGGTCAAACTGTTGGAAGACGACGACGTTTACTCATAATCAAATCACATTCTTTACCGTGAGGCCGGACGGCTCCACCACCGTTGGTCGTGGAGCTGGTGTTGTTGCCAGTAGAGCCGCCGGTAGAGCCGCCGGTAGAGCCGCCGGTAGAGCCGCCGGGCGTCTCGCCACCAGGCATCACGGTGGTGGTCACGCCGCCGGGCGTCACGGTGGGGGTCTCTGAGGCGGCGGCGGCGGCCAGGTCCAGAGCGCCGACGTCCAGGACGGTGCTGAAAACACCGACAACATCTGGACCACGACAGGAAGTGGACACACAGTCACAGGGAGCTGTGGGGGTGGGGTGTGTGTGTGTGTGTGTGTGTGTGTGTGTGTGTGTGTGTGTGTGTGTGTGTGTGTGTGTGTGTGTGTGTGTGTGTGTGTGTGTGTGTGGGGGGTTCAGACTGCGCGCTGCGCGTGACTCGCCTCCGGTAACGGTGCCTTTCCCGAGACGGACGGAGAAGGTGGTGGCCTGGCTGCTCCGGCTTTGTGCTGCGTTCAGGGACTCCACGGTGAACTCGCACTTGATCACATTTCCGCTCACAGTGCCGCGGATTTCTTCCACTCTCTGGAAAAAAAGACGAAAGAAAGAAAGTTAAAGGTCGAAAAAAAAAAAAAAAATATGAAGGAAGTTAGATTGTTCTAACCAACAGTTACAAACACGACATATTGTTGTTTAACAACATGTAGGTGGACCCGCCCGTCACAGCGTCATGGAGCTTAGTGGAGAGTTAGGGGAAGTCTTTCACGATGAGACATCTGGGTTTTAATATCGGTTCTTATCAAATCATCCTTTGCCTTTTTACTTAAACCAATAGGAATAAAAAGCTTCTTACGAATTATATATATAATATATTTTATTTTATTAAAATATATATATTTTTTTTTAATTTGTATATTTATTATTAAATATGTTTAGAATTTTATATACACACACATCTATTATTATAAAATAAAATAGGCTTTTGCAAGAGTTGTTCTCATCCCTGAACGATCCAAATATCTTCCTCTGAATACAACACAGTTCATCATTTTCGGAATATTTGTCTTAAAAAAGCAGTTTGAAAACTCTTGCACATGCGCAACATTAAGCTCCTTGTGTGTGTGTGTGTGTGTGTGTGTGTGTGTGTGTGTGTGTGTGTGTGTGTGTGTGTCTCCTCACCGTCTCCGTGGGCGTGAGCGGCGCGTCGGGGGTGTTGATGTTGCCCTGCAGCGTCCTGAAGAAGAACGTCCCGTCGTTGTTTGAGCCGCAGACGAACAGCGCGAGGGTTCCCTGAGGAGGACACACACAGACACACATACACACACACACACACACACACACACACACACACATCTCAATCAGGTGACGCAGCAGATGGTTTTGGGGTATCAACATTTGTGCAATTTCTTACCTGTTGCGTGGATGACGTCACATAGTTTTGTAAACTCAACTTATTTACATATCCAGATTATGTAAAGAGTGTTTTTAATGTCTGAGGCGTTAAAGTTAGAATGACGACATTACGGTTCATTGCTACATCCCATAATAATCTGACATCCATCAGAAAACAAGAAACTCAAAGTATAAAATCACAATGCTGGAAAAAAAAAAAAAAGACAAGTGTGTTTTAATTGTATTTCACTTTTATTCACTTTTTGTTTTACTTTTATTCCACGCGTGTGCGTGTGCGTGTGCGCGTAAACGTTACCTCCGTGGCGTCGGCAGCGAGGCCCAGCGCGATGTAGCCGGTGGACTCTCCCTGGAGCTCGACCTTCAGCTCGACCCCGGCGGCGGGCGGCGGCAGGTCGCTCGCCGCGGTGGAGAGGAACAGGCACTCGCCCTGCCCGGCGGGGTCGCAGTCGGTCGGCTTCGACACGCACGACTTCGTGTCTCCGCAGCCGGAGCGAGTGACTGTCACCTGGGAGACACACGGAAATCATAATCTGTCGTCATGGTAACCACCGTTTATATAAATGATGAGCATGACTCAGCCGGTTAGATCATGTCTGAGTTGCATGACGGGAAATGTAGGAGCCAGCATCTTTAAAAAAATAATATTTATTTACATTCTTTTAAATATATTTTTTAGGGACTATATATTTATATAATATATTTATTTAAAATGTTTTAAATATATTCTTTAGGTACTATATATTTACTTAAATTTTTTTAAATATATATTTTTGGGGACTGTTTTTTAGGGACTATATATTTTTATAATATATTTATTTAAAAAGATTTAAATATATATTTTTAAGGAATATAATAGAGGATACTGGCCATTTCCTTCACATCGTTTCCTTCACTATTTGACAATGTTAGTGTTGTATATGCAAATAAATAAAAAATCCTCATTAAATAAATAAATAGTTAGAGTTGAAAAGGTGGAGGAGCGTTGAGGATTAAAGTGAATCCAAACCTCTGATGTGTCATTGGAAAAGGACAAATGAGACGTCCCGTGGACGCAGACGACCAGAGCCAGCAGGAAGAAGACGCCTTCCATTCTGAGGACAGTCAACAAGATTAATACCCAGTTTACGTATTTAACATCTCTAAAATCACATTTAAAAATCACCCAATATTCATAATACATTGAAATAATTCTACTTTGAAGACACCACCATCAGCTATTTTTACACATAGCTACAAATAAAGAGTACACAAATAAAAAGATATAGTCTCCTTCTTGAGACAACTTTTTTATTTTGTATTTAGTTTATTCTTATTCTTCAAAACAGTTGTTTTAATTTTCAGGGGGGAAAATGTAAACTCTCAAAAGACTTTAAACCCACAGCGAAAAATATAGATCTGTCTTTCAAGTCATCGCTCTGAGATATACACACACAAATATACATACACACATACACGTATATATATGTTTGTGTATAACAAATATCTTAAAGTAAACTTACTAAATAATATTAATAAAATATAGGACAGACCCAGCTCACCTGTGCCGAGTTGGAGCAGCAGGACACTCGTCTGTAGCCTCTGAGCCCCGAGGGTAGGACTTAAATCAGCTGATGTCAGCTGATTGCTTAGAGGTGTGTGTGTGTGTGTGTGGGGGGGGGGGTCATCCTGAGGGGGGCGTGGCCTTCTCATTCTCCACCTGCAAGGTGTGCAATGCAGGAAGCAGAGGAGCCTAATAGTGCGTAATAATAACATCTGATGGGTTCACTGGAGTTCAGATTATTGATTGTTCATCGTGCTTTATTATCTATACTTTTATTATCTATACTTTTATTAACCATACTTTAAATCTACTTTATTAGCGACTTTAAATGTATTAATTGTTCATTGTAGTTCAAATGTCCGCTGTGATCTTTTCATGAATTCAAATGATGAATCTGTGCACCAGCATGAAGTCCAGTTTGAAATCTCTTGAAATTAAATAATAATAATAATAATAATAATAATAATAATAATAATAATAGTAATGCATTCCATGTAGTAAAAGCTTTTCAAAGTACTCAAAGACACTTTACGTCACATAATGAAACAACCTCAAATATATTCAATACAAGACACAAATTATATACTCTCTGGCCTCAACCTCCATCTTTAATAATGATTAGAAACACGGATTATGAATATTTTTATGTTTTACTGTTCATAATAACCAGTCATGAGCTCAAATGCTGACGTAATAATACCGAAAACGCCTAATTATGCATTATGCAGTTCTTACACAATACCTGAACTCAGAGGGAGAGAGAGAGGGAGGGAGAGAGAGAGAGCTCATGGCGGACACACAACTATTACTGTAACAATAATTATAAACAATCATAATTACGATTACGATTACGTGGACATCGTGATCCATAAATGTGAGAAATGTTTCCAGTTGAGGTGTCACAATACAGACACACACACAAAAATACATTAACAGACACACACACACAAAGACAGACACACAAAGACAGACACACACACACACAAAGACAGATACACATATAAGTGGAATACCAATAAAGTGAAATTTAATTTAAATGTAACAATAAGGCCTCTGATGTAACAATAAGGACTCTGATGTAACAATAAGGACTCTGTAACAATAAGGACTCTGATGTAACTATAAGGACTCTAATGTAACAATAAGAACTCTGATGTAACAATAAGGACTCTAATGTAACAATAAGGACTCTGTAACAATAAGGACTCTGATGTAACAATAAGGACTCTGATGTAACAATAAGGACTCTGTAACAATAAGGACTCTGATGTAACAATAAGGACTCTAATGTAACAATAAGAACTCTGATGTAACAATAAGGACTCTGATGTAACAATAAGGACTCTAATGTAACAATAAGGACTCTGATGTAACAATAAGGACTCTGTAACAATAAGGACTCTGATGTAACAATAAGGACTCTGTAACAATAAGGACTCTGATGTAACAATAAGGACTCTGATGTAACAATAAGGACTCTGATGTAACAATAAGGACTCTAATGTAACAATAAGGACTCTGATGTAACAATAAGGACTCTGTAACAATAAGGACTCTGATGTAACAATAAGGACTCTGATGTAACAATAAGGACTCTGTAACAATAAGGACTCTGATGTAACAATAAGGACTCTAATGTAACAATAAGGACTCTGATGTAACAATAAGGACTCTGTAACAATAAGGACTCTGATGTAACAATAAGGACTCTAATGTAACAATAAGGACTCTGATGTAACAATAAGAACTCTGATGTAACAATAAGGACTCTGATGTAACAATAAGGACTCTAATGTAACAATAAGAACTCTGATGTAACAATAAGGACTCTGATGTAACAATAAGGACTCTGATGTAACTCCTGAACGTCTCCGTCGAGGAACAGCATCTCTGATATCGCGACGTCGTTGAAGAGATGTTGAGACGTCACGAGACGTTTAAATAAAGATACTAATATTATTATTATTAATAATAATAACAATGGAGATGGGCTCCTCCCCTGAGTGAAGGACGTCCCGTTCAGAACATGTTTAATGACCGCAACACAAACTATTATGTTTATTGTCTTCGTTCTGTGTGGAACGAGGACAATAAACACACACGCCTAAAACACACCCTGTTTGAGTAGAGAGAGGGAGGGAGCGACGGCCCTCTCGCTCACCCATGCCCGCCGCGTGGCGTCTTTCTTCACGCGGAACGTTCTAAAGTTAAACTTCATGCAAAGAGACGCAAAGCAGCCTCAAGCAAATCACCAGAGGTCAAAGGTCACCCCGAGAGTCAGGAGCTCAGGGCGGCCAAAGACTTCAAGGGAGAAGACTCATCATGATGTGAACAATAGAGACTTTCTGTCCTTATATATATTTATATATATATATATATATATATATATATATATATATATATATATATAGAAAATATATAAATATTCACATATATATAAATATATATTAATAAATATATAAATATTCACATGGATATATTAATATTGATATATTTATAGAGTTCAGTCATCAGGTATGAATGTGCATTAACCAGATATGAAAACATTCACTTTAGGAACTCTTCATCTGATTATTTTTTAATTTTTTTTATTTTTATTTATTTGCACAAAAATAAGTAACAAATGTAACATTATTAAAAAAGACACAGAAATGAGTGCAGGTGAGAAAAGAAACCCAAAGGGCTTATGCAAGGTTCTCACCTAAAGTAATGAATAATAAACAAGAATAACATTTAACGTGCTAAAACAAACAACAATACACATCAAGGAATACAAAACACTATGAAGATGATGAAAAGGCTTGATTTACCAGGCTGGCCCTTAATCTATGTTTGAAGTTACTGAGTGAAGATGAAGAATTAGCAATAAGAATGTGATTATTCCAGAGTAAAGACCCTCTGTGTTTGATGGAGAACGGGCTGAGAGTGGTACGGCTGAAGGGAGGATGGAGATTAGCAGATTGTCTAGTGTTGAAATCGTGAACTTGAGAATTGGTCTTAAAATATTCTTTGAGATTGGGTCACGTGATGCGAAAGAGGTAGGAGCGCCGGACAGGAGCTCCCGGACTGAACACTTTATTTAACATTTCAGGTATAGATTAACATTAATAGAACAGGTCGAACGAAGAAGTTATGTCACTGCATGATATTTGGGGGAAAACGACTGAAAAAAAAAGAGCTGGACGGTCCAAACTCCGAAAAAGAGACCAGCGACCCCGACAACATGGCGGAAGGCGCGCAGATTGATGACCTGGTGGAGAAGATAAGTGACGCAGTATTTACGAAACTCAGCTCCAGCCTAGATATGAAACTCGAACAAATAGCTCAATCGGTCAACTCGGTGTGTGCAAGTGTTACGGCAGTGGAGAAAAGGGTGGACGAAGCAGAACAAAGAATATCCGACACGGAGGATTCCGTGTCACAGCTCCTAGCTAAACTTGAGCGCACCGAGACCCGGCTAACGGAGGCTATGACCCGGCTGGAGGACCAGGAGAACCGGTCCAGACGCAACAACATAAAGATCATCAATCTGCCCGAGCACACAGAGGGGACTAACGCAAGGGAGTTTTTCGAATCTTGGCTGCCAAAAGTTTTGAAGCTCACGGTGAAGAACGACCGACTCAAGCTGGACAGGTGCCACCGCGGCCCCGCACACCTGCAGAACAACTCGACAAGGCCGAGGACCGTCTACATTCGTCTCCACAACTTCGCCGACAAACAGCTGATCATGAAGGGGGCGCGAAAAGTGCCGAGGTCACTTTCTCCGGAACCGCATACATTCCTCCGATGTCTTTTCACCAGTGGGGGAAAAAATGTGACGCGATTTCCTGGAGGCAAAGACATCGCACCAGGAGCTAGGCATACGCTAGCAGATGCTGGATCCCGCCGTGCGCGTTACAAATGACGGCGGAGTCCGACACTTCAGATCCGCGGATGAGGCACAGAGGTTCGTGGAGGAGACGAAAAAAGCCCAAAAATAATGGCGGAATGCAAGGTAATCTGGAAATAAGTGGACAGTTTTCACTCCCGGTGTTCATGCTGCTGAACAAAGAAAGTCAACGGACATAAACTATTCAGGTGCAGGGTGCCCGCGGTTGTTAAGTATGCACACATGCTCTTCTGTTCTCTCCATGTTGGAACTCACTAAAAAGCTGGTCTGCTTATGTACAGTTTATTACTTTGTTCTAAGAAAGGTTCACAGTTATATTATTAATAACAGTGTTAATACACTGATTGACCAAGCTTGATTAAGACTGGTACAGTTGGATTATAATTAGAGTGCCTATACCTGAAAAATGTTTATCTTTATTTTGTTATAGTCTGGGAAGCTCTGTTTTATCCTACTAGAGTTTGTTTAGATGTTAGGAAATGAGAGGGAAATGGTAGTGAGCAGGAGGTCTCACATGTGCCCTTTCAAAAAGTTTAAGTGTCAATTCATGTTCTTACGTTTTTTTTTGTCATTCAGTGTTCTTAAATGTTATGTTTTGTTCCACACCACTGGAAATAAATATCTATTTGAACTGGGTCAGCAAAGGTCAGATAACACATTTTCAGAGCGCCTTCAGGAGGCCTGTAGAAGAACAGGGCCTCTCTGTGACAAAGAAAGAAGAAGGGTATGTCAGGGATAAATAGCATCAAACTTTGTACATTCAATGTAAAGGGGATCCACCACCCAATTAAGCGGAAGAAAATATTAAGCTTTCTAAAGAAAGACAAAATACAAATAGCTTTCTTACAAGAAACCCACCTGGTGGATAAGGAGCACGTCAAACTTAAACGAGACTGGGTCGGTCAGGTTTACTACTCATCATTTTCCTCCAATAGCAGAGGAGTCGCTATCTTAATACACAAGGCCACCCCATTTGTACTGGGTACATGTAAAAGCGATTCGGAGGGCAGATACATCCTGGTCCACGGCACAATAAATGGCACACCAGTCACTTTAATCAATATTTACGCACCAAACTCGCCAACTCCATCATTTTGGACTACAATAGGAGCAGAAATAGAGGAGCACAGGTCTCCCTTCACAGTTTTAAGTGGCGACTTTAATTGTTGTCTTGATAACAAATTAGACAGGTCCCCAACAGACACAAATAGAAGATCAAGTGCAGGTGCTTTACTCGGTAAAATGCTAGGTGATATAAATTTGACGGACGTATGGCGGAACCTGAACCCATCAGTGAGAGACTTCACATTCTACTCTAATCCACATAACTCCTACAAGATAGATTACTTTTTTGCCCCACCACAGATTATTGGACAAGTAAAAGCATGTAGTATAGGATCTATACATATTAGTGACCATGCCCCAGTATACCTAGAAATGATTATAAGTGAAGCTATGTCTGGCATACAGAGATGGCGTTTCCCGTCATATCTTCTCACGGACAAGGAATTTAAAAAAAAGATGGAGGCCGAGTTAGATTTATTTTTTGACATAAACGACACCTGTGAAACAAACCCTGAATTTCTCTGGGAATCTGCAAAAGCCTATATTAGAGGATTTACTATCTCATATATGTCACACCGGAAAAAAACTCTACTCCAAAAGCAGAATGAACTGGAAACAGACTTACAAAAAGCAGAGCTCGCCCATAAGTCTAGTCCAAACAAAACAAACCTCATTAAAGTGCACAGCACCAGAGCGGCACTAAATTCGATACTGAATGAGAAAGCATCTCGATCCTTATTCTATCAAAAGCAGCGACTGTATGAATATGGAAACAAAGCTAGTAAATACTTGGCCCGCCTGCTTAACCAGAAGGAAAATTACAACACCATAGCAGGAATCAGAGATCCAGGAGGGAAAAGGCATTTTGATAAGAAAAATATCAACTCTGTCTTTGTATCATTTTACAAATCATTATACAAAACTGACAATAACAGCACTAAAGTGGAACTTGACAAATTATTTTCTAAAATTAAATTACCTACACTAACAAAAGAACAACAACAATCTTTTGGGGAAACCCATTCAGGAAAATGAGATATTAGAAGCAATGGCTTTGATGAACAGTGGAAAAGCACCAGGCCCAGATGGATTCCCAGCAGAGTGGTTTAAAGCCTTAAAAACAAGCTCACCCTCATCTAGTCAACACTTATAATTATAGCTTCAACACAACTCACCACTTGCCTGAAACAATGTCGCTAGCCAATATTAGCCTAATTCTGAAAAAAAACAAGGACCCTGAAGACCCGGCATCTTACAGGCCCATATCGCTCATTAATGTAGACGCAAAGATTTTAGCCAAGGTACTGACTTTGAGGCTTGAACCATTAATATCAATCTTAATAAATCCTGACCAGACAGGCTTCATCAAAGGGAGGAATTCCTGCAATAATATCAGGAGGCTTCTGAACATAATACAGTTCGCCAAAGACAATAATGTACAAGGCATTGCGGTGTCTCTGGACTCATTAAAAGCTTTTGATAGGGTTGAATGGCCCTTTCTTTTCAATGCTATGGACAAATTTAAAATAGGTACAGAATTCATTGATTGGGTGAAACTGCTGTACTTTTCCCCGAAAGCGTCTGTTATTACTAACTCCTATTGCTCAGATCCATTCCCATTAGAGCGTGGCACCCGTCAGGGATGCCCACTGAGCCCTCTCTTGTTTGCATTGGCTATTGAGCCCTTAGCTGAGCTCATCAGAACCACACCAACGATAAGAGGCTTTAATGTCAATGGTACAGTACAAAAGATTTCTCTTTATGCGGATGATGTTCTGCTATACCTGGTTGAGATAGACAAAAGCATCCCCTGTTTACTTGAATGTTTACAACAGTTTGGGCACATATCAGGTTTTAAAGTTAACCTATCTAAAACCGAGGCCATGCCTATTGGCGCCCTGGCAGGCTCTACGCCACCCAGTGGATTCCCTTTTCACTGGTCACTGAGGGAGATAACATACCTTGGAATTAGAATTGGCCCCTCTCTTAAAAAACTTGTTAAACTCAATCTAAAACCAATCACAACACGCATCAGGGAAGACTTGAACAGGTGGGCAACGCTACCAGTTTCCTGGCTGGGCCGGATAAGCATGCTCAAAATGAATATCCTGCCTAGGTTACTGTACCCCCTACAGATGCTGCCAAACTCAATACCCAACAGCTTCTTCACTGACTTGGATAAGATGTTCACACAATTCATCTGGCAAGGCAAAAAGGTTAGAATGAAAATAAGTAAACTACAGAAAAGCAAGCGGCAGGGAGGACTCGGAGTCCCTAACATAAAGTTCTACTACTGGGCAGCACAAATGCGTTACATATATGAGTGGGTGAACCCAGAGGCTACAAATGTATGGATCGACATGGAGTCGACAAATTGTGGATTACTCACTTTAAAGAACTGTCCATTTGTAAACTACAAAAGAGCAAAGCTAGAGGTTCAAAATAACTTTATTGTACGGAATACATTAAACACCTGGAATAATATCATGGCCTACTTTAGATTTAAGAATCATTTTTCACTTTTGGCTCCCATATGGAGAAACCCGGATTTCCCCCCCTCATGTCAAGACTCTGTGTTCAGGCTCTGGCATGAGAAGGGCCTGGACCAGCTGAGCAAACTCTATGAGGGAGAAAAAATGGACTCGTTTGAGAACCTGAAGAACAAATACGCTCTCCAACAGTCCCATTTCTTTCGATACTTACAAATAAGACATTACATACTCCGTCACCTCGAGCTAATCACTCGAAATCCAGACTGTTTGCTGTCCTGGCTCCTCAGTGGTGGAGCCAGCTCCCCACTGACATCAGGACAGCAGAAAGTCTCTACATCTTCCGCCGAAAACTGAAAACGCACCTTTTCCGACTATATCTGGATTAATCACAGACTTGCACTTTGGTAGCACTTGAATGGCTCTTATTATGGTACTTTTGTAGTTTGACTATGTTGAGGAAATGTTACTTTCTGTATTCTTGTTGTTCTTAGTTTGTACTCTAGGTTGAGATGCACTTATTGTAAGTCGCTTTGGATAAAAGCGTCTGCTAAATGACATGTAATGTAATAACATACCAAAAAACGTAGATGCCCCAAACATGTGTTTCCCGGAAGAAATCCTTACACAACCCATATCAAAAAAAATCATCTCCCATGTCTATGAAACCTTTGGCCTCAACCTTAATTACTCCACTGACCACATCCGCAAACAGTGGCAGATGGACATGGAGTGTCAGATAGAGGAAAATGTATGGACATCAATAATAGGAAACACACTTAACATCCTGAGCTGTAGCACAGATAGAGAGAGACAATTCAAAATATTACATAGACTGCATTGCACACCAATGTTGAGGGGCAGGCTGGGCCTAGGTTCCCCTACATGTAGCAAATGTAACTCTGAAGTTGGTACTCATATACACATGTTTTGGAAATGTGCTAGAATTCAAACATTCTGGAGAGAAGTAAAGGACGAGGTGGTTTCTTTGATCGGTATGACCTGGAGCTTTCAGCCCCTCAATGTGTTCTGGCAGCTACAGTGAGCAGTGCAAGGAGTAATAACGACGCCAAACTGATTAAAATACTATTATATATTGCTCGAAAGACTATACTCAAACTATGGATTTATAAAGATACCCCTTCTACAGATGACTGGTACAAAGGATTTTGGAAGTTCTCCTTTGGAGAAGTTGACTCACACCCTCCATGACAATGTCAAGGGCTTTGTCAAAATGTGGAAACCAGTCTTAAACATGGTGGACCCCTCCGGGGCTGACTTTGTTGTGGCAGATTAAAAACAGATACTGATGCTGACCTGATCTGAGGATGTAACTTTAAATATGTACTTGTACTGGTGATGTGCGAATGTGTAATGTGCTGTGGTTTGTGTAATTATTTTGTATCCATTATCTATATATTTTTGTGTCTGTTTTTTGTTGTTTTCTACCCTTTTATTTCTCTTTTCACTTTGTGTTGTATACTTAATGTCCTGTCTTGCTAATTTGTAAAATCAAAATAAATATATAAAATAAAATATATATTCTTTGAAAGGTGTAGGGAGCATATGAGCAAGGTACGTGCATCTATAGATGAAAGAACAGGTCTGGACTGTGTTAATGTCAGAGATAGACAATATATTTAATTTATTAAACAGAGGAGCAGAAGGAGCCGAAAAGCTGGAGGAGGTAGCTATTCTTACAAATTGTTTTTGCGAAATGAGTAATTTGTGTAAATTAGATGGATATGTACTTGCCCAGACAATATTGCCGTAGATGAGATATGGATAAATTAAACTATGGTAAAGGGTTAAGATGCATGCCTGATGAACCAACCCCCTGATTCGTCTGATGATACCAAGTGATCTTGAAACTTTGTTGGTTACTGAATGGAAATGTTCTTTCCATGACAATTTTTCATCAACTAGGATACCTAGAAATTTGGTGGATGAAACTTGATTAATTTCAATCCCATCAATAAATAGCTTAGCTCTATGTTGACAGTACGTTTTATTTTTACTTGAAAACACAATAAAGTTAGATTTTTTTACATTTAGTGATAACTTATTAGCAAGAAACCATTCGGATAGCATAGCTATGCCAGAATTAGCTTCCTTAATAAGTGGTTAAAAATTCTTGTGAGTTAATATCAAATTTGTATCATCAGCAAACAGAATGGGTGTAAAGGATCTGCCCATTTGTTTTTTAGAATAGAGGATTTATGTAGACCTGTTGTAAACCAGGGTTTCCAGAGACCTTCACCCGCCTTCTTCCTGGTTTTAACCAAAGGAAAGCAGCAATGAAAGGCAGAATTAAACTGTTGAATGAATGTCTGATACGCATGCTGCACAGCAGAATGTTCATAAACATCATCCCAGGAAAAACTGCCAATCAACCTCTCAAACCGTTGCATATTCCTAGTGTTAAAAATTCTAATTTTAAAATGGTTAGTTGATTCAACATGTTGAACCTTAATTGGCAAGGACAGATGGAATACGGGGAAGTGATCTGATATATCAGTTAACAGAATACCTGATTGAGCTACATTATTCAAAGAATTTGTAAAGATATTATCAACAAGAGTTGCAGAAGAACTGGTAACTCTTGTTGGCCTGTAAATCACAGGATAAAGACAGTTAGAGTACATGGTACTTAGGAAATCAGCAGTTGATGCATGATCTCTTTTAAATAAATCAATGTTAAAATCCCCCAGTAGGAAACATAACTTTTTTTCTTGATTTATTAAATCAAGTGTTAATGTAAGAATATCCTTGAAAGTTGTCATATCTGTATCAGGTGGTCGATAGATACATCCCACTATAACATTTTTGCCATTGAACAATGAACACAAAGGCAATTCAACAAAGAGAGATTCAAAATCAGTTGAATGACTCTTAAAAGCAAGATCATCCCTAACATAAAATTGAAACCTGTTATGAACATAAATTGACACACCACCTCCCACTCTCTCTGATCTACAAGAGTGAACAGCATTATATAAAGACATATATAGCGATTTTGTTGTTTCTGAAAGCCATGTTTCTGAAAGAGCAATGATTGAAAATTCATGATTCAGTGAAGAAAGATAATTTAGAAGATGGTCATACTTGTTAAGGCTATTAAGGCTACGCACATTCAGATGAAAAGAAGAAAATTCATGTGAGTTGGAGCCAATACTCTCATGTAATCTATTAAAGGTTTCAACATTGAAGTATTCACTAGTGATCGATTCATTTGAAAATTTTAGACAATTCAATGCATGAGTTGAATCTATTGTTATCATCAATTTCAACAAGATGGAATAACTTATCTTTACAAAAGTTACTAAGAGGATCTACAGTGTCATTCACACCAGATAGAGACACTGATTCAGCAGAAGGTGAAAGTTCAATTCCAGAGTTGGTTGGACCAGGGGGATCAGGAAGAGTATTATTAACTAAGTGTACATCAACCATAACAGTTAAAAGAGAAAGAGGACATTGACAATAGGTCACACAAACCCGATTTTCATTGCGAGCCCACCGGCCGGCGAGAGGGGGGGTGGGAAATTAACTGATCGTATTTAAGATACGCAATGTTCCCTTTTTTGCCCTCTTCCAGGAGAAATGGAATTAGTTCTTTCCGTTTCAGGCGGACTTTTTCAGAGAAATCCTCATTAATGAAGATCTTAGAACCTTTGAGGCTTTTGGCTCTTTTCAAAATCTCCTCCTTGTCCTTAAATCTGAGCAGCTTGGTGACTATAGATCTGGGTCGCCCCTCTGGCAGAAAGGTGCCAACTCTGTGTGCCCTTTCCACCTCAATCAGCTTGGAATCGAGATTAAGTTTATCAGACATCATCTTTTTTAGCTTAATCTCAGTCTCTTGCCATGATTCAGATTTAGAATCCTCAATCCCATCGATCAGAATGTTGTTTCTCTTGGATTGATTTTCTAGGTAGTCAGCTTTAGAGGATAGTTTGTCTTGATCGGCCTGCAGTTGGCCAAGTAAGTCAGAACTTGACTGAGCTGCAGCCAGGTTCAAGACATTAGCCTCCTTAAGACAATCAAAGTCTGCTTGAGTGAACTCTAGGCTATGTTTAAGCTCACAGACTGATTTCACCAGATCATCAACTCTTTTTGTGGTAGAGTCCATGATGAGAGCTAGGAAAGATTTAAAGTTCTTTTCTTGAAGATCCATCAGATCTTTGAAAAATTGCTTTTGTTGATCAAGCATGACGTTTAGAGCAGTAACTGACACAAACTCATCCTCCTGGCCAGTTGGAATCTTTTTGGGACCCATAACTGATTGCAATAAGTCAAAAAAGAGTGAGAAAAGATCAACCAAACCAAAATAACTCACCAAACACAGCCAACAAGAGGTCTCACCAGACAACACACAAAGATGATAGCACACACGGTTCACGGGCTAAAAACGAACCCCACCGACTGCTCGCTACTGCTGAGGGCAAAGCCAATTGATTGATGGCTGCTGTAGGCTCTTGTAGCCTGGTGGTAGAGGCAGCTGCCGGACTGGTGTAGCCTGATGGTAGAGGCTATCCGAGGAGGATAATGAGGCGAGCCTCAGGCTGCAGAGCAGGGTGGTGGAACAGGCCTCAGGCTGCAGTGTTTAGTATCAAAATAAAACACTTGAGATCTAAAGATTATGAATTTCGATGTTTTTGTGTGATCGAGGTTCCCTTCTATATTCTTTATTCTTTATCTTTATTTTTATTCTTTAATCTTCATCTTTATTGTTAATCTTTATTCTTTATCTTTATTCTTTATCTTTATTTAGTTATCTTTATTTAGTTATCTATATTCTTTATCTTCATCTTTATTCTTTAACTTTATTTTTTATCTTTATCTTTGTTTTGGATCTTTATTTGTTATCATTATTCTTCATCTTTATTTTTTATCTTTATTCTTTATCTTTATTCTTTATTTTATTTTTTAGCATTATTCGTTAGCTTTATTCTTTAGCTTTATTCTTTATCTTTATTTTTCATCTTTATCTTAATTCTCTATCTTTATTCTTTATTCTTTATCTTTATCTCTATCTTTATTATTTATCCTTATTTTGTATCTTTATTCTTTATCTTTATTTGTTATCTTTATTCTTTATTCTTTATCTTCATCCTCTGCGTTTGTCGGTTTGCATCTCGTTCCCGCATTTTAATATCATGTAAAATCACTAATCTTTATTCAAATAGATCCTTTCAAAATAAAGTTATTTTACTTCAGTGAAAAGCTTCACTGTGACAACCAGCTGCGTCACGTTGTGGTTTATTATGGTTTATTGTTGTTTATTATTTATTGTTGTTTATTGTTGTTTTAATTTTATTTGTGTATTTATTATATCAAAATAAAACTATGATACAACTTCATGTTCAGTTTATGTTCGTAACAAATTTAAACGTAGAAAGTAACAAAAGACGTCACAAACATTTAAGGAAAGTTACACACACAGAGACACACACACACACAGACACACGCACACAAAGAGACACACACACACACAGAGAGACACACACACACACAAAGAGACACACAGAGACAGAGCGAGACACACACACACAAAGAGACACACACACACAAAGACAAAAGAGAGAGAGAGAGGGGGAGATGGGGAGAGAGACACAGCGTCCTCTAGCTTTCCTCTCGCTCGCCCATGGCCGCGCCTTTCTACGCGAACGTTCTTTAAACTTCATGCAGCAAAGCAGCTCTAAGCAAACTTCATGCAAAGAGACGCAAAGCAGCCTCAAGCAAATCACCAGAGGTCAAAGACGTCTATTGTTCATCTGGTCACATGACATCTATTGTTCATCTGGTCACATGACATCTATTGTTCATCTGGTCACATGACATCTATTGTTCATCTGGTCACATGACTTCTATTGTTCATCTGGTCACATGACATCTATTGTTCATCTGGTCACATGACATCTATTGTTCATCTGGTCACATGACATCTATTGTTCACCTGGTCACATGACATATATTGTTCACCTGGTCTCATGACATCTATTGTTCATCTGGTCACATGACATCTATTGTTCACCTGGTCACATGACATATATTGTTCACCTGGTCTCATGACATCTATTGTTCCTCCTCTGTTCTCTCCTCAAGGGTTCTGACCTTGTCCCCCTGAAGGGTTGTTTTGGATCCCATGTGAGGTCAAAGGTCAGGGACGTCTATGTCTACTGGTTGTAAAGCACTCTGGGGGGGATTTTTGAGAACGGGCTCTACAAAATAAACCTAATTTAATTGAATTTATTTTAGGAACTTTTCATCTGATTATTTTGTGTTGAGCATCAATTTAAAACATTTCTTTATTCTATATCCTTTACTTCCTTATTTTTTATTCTTTACTTCTTTATTCCTAGTTCTTTATTCAGACACACACACACACACACACACACACACACACACAGTCAGATTAGTATTCCCGCGTTGCCCCTGCAGGAGTCACTTTAATCAACTCCTGCTCAGCTCTCTGCTGCCCCTTAGTGGTGAACAGCGGGAATACTAACTACATTTAAATGATTGATAAAGTAAATTTATTTTGTTGAGAACGGAAAGTGTTTAAACTTCCAGATCAGAAAATAAGAAACAAGAGTCACATTTTAGTAGCTAATCATTTATTCGTTCAACAAGAAACCACCACCATGAAAATAATGTGGCCATATCTATAAAAAAAGTTTTAAAAACATTTTTAAACATAAGCCTCCTGCTGTCACCAGAGATAAACACAAACAACAATCCATAAACAACAACAACACATTCAAGTTAGAGGCAAAATTACATTGATATTTTAACTCATTTATCTCTTTAACATTTGAAGATATCAGTAAATGTTCCGGGATGTTTATCACCTGAAATACAACGAATGAAAACAACAACACCTTCTGCTCCCGGTCACTCCGATGTTTATTGATGTTTATTGATGTTTATCATGGAATAAACAAACAAGAAGCATATGGCACATCTCCAGGCTCAACATGGACCTGAGAGATGAAACAGAACCCAGAGGGTAGAACTCATCTATGACCCAAAGAGTCGGATTACAATGATTATTATTAGAGCTCCAGACGAAGGTTTTCATATTTCTCCTGTATGGAAAATAAAAATAAAAGTCAGACTGACAAGTCGTAGTGTTAAAATCCAAAAAGACAAAAGAATAAAGTTACAGAATGTTCTTTATTTCTCGTCAGTAAACTATTTAAGCTTCTTTTACTGTCTGAACCGCCATGACGTCATCACTCGGGGTCACTTCCTGTCTGAACCGCCATGACGTCATCACTCGGGGTCACTTCCTGTCTGAACGTCATTATTAAAAACTAAATGTTCAGACCGTCTTCCTGCAGCGCCTTGGAGGCTCGGCGAGACCGCCGGTGGGCGTGGTCACGCTCCCGGTCACTTCCTGTCCTCTCTCGGTCACTTCCTCTCCTCTCTCCTTCCTCCTTCCTCTTCTCCCCCTCTCCTTCTGCTCCCTCGAACCTCCTCCTCGTGCCCTCAATCCTGCTGCCTCCTCCTCCTCCTCCTCCTCCTCGGCGACTCCTCTGGGAGTCAGATTCTTCCCGTCTGCCCCCCCGCTCCCTCTCCACCTCTTCTCCTTCTCTCCAGTGAGACTTCCTCCCCTCTTCCCTTTTCGACCCCCTCCCTCCTTCTTTCCTCTCCTCCTCCTCCTTTTCCTCCTTCCTCCTCCTCCAGCTCCTCTTCTCGGTCTCCTTCCCGTGTGTTCGTCCCTCGGCGCTCTCTCCTCCCGCCGCTCTCCACTCGGGCTTCACCTCGCCTCCTCTCGTCCTCGTCCTCTCCTCCCCCTCCTCCTCCTCCTCCTCCGTTGTGTTCATCTTGTGGTTCCTCCTGTCCTCTCGGCCTCGCTCGTTCTCCTGCTTCTCTTTTCCGGCGGCGAGTTGGTTCTCGGCTTCTTTGTCCTTCTTTCCTTTTGGAGGTTGTTCTTTTACGACCTCTTTGACCTCTTCTTCGCTCTTGCCCTTCTTTTTCTTCTTCTTTCCCAACTCCACCTCCTCCTTGTCCTTCTTCTCCATCTCTTTGCTCTTCTTCTCCATCTCTTTGCTCTTCTTCTCCTCCACCTCTTCCTTCTCCATCTCTTTGCTCTTCTTCTCCTCCTCCACCTCCTCCTTGTCCTTCTTCTCCATTTCTTTGCTCTTCTTCTCCTCCTCCACCTCCTCCATCTCTTTGCTCTTCTTCTCCTCCTCCACCTCCTCCATCTCTTTGCTCTTCTTCTCCTCCTCCACCTCTTCCATCTCTTTGCTCTTCTTCTTCTTCTCCTCCTCCACCTTCCTGTCCAGCTTCTCCTCCAGGAGGTCCAGCTCCTGCTCCAGCTCCGCCAGCTTGCGCGGGTCCGCCTCGTCTTCGTCGTCCACCTCCTCCTCCACCTCCTGCAACTCCTCGTACTGCTCCACCTCGATGCCGTCCATGGTCTTCTGCAGCGCGGCCTTCACGCGGTTCAGCTCCAGCAGGCCGTCCTGCAGCTCTTTGCACACGTCCCGGATCTTGGTGGCGAACTTGGTCTTGGCGCCCTTGCGCAGCTCGTGGGAGTCCTTGGCGAGGAAGAAGACGTCCAGCGCGAGGAAGAGCGCCGACATGACGCCCGTGGTGACGCTGATGGCCTGCACCGCCTTGGCGGCGCCGCCCGCCGCGCCCAGCACCTGCACGGTGCTGATGAGCTTGTCCGTGTTGATCATCAGCGCCTTGCCCGCGCGGCCGCCCTCCTTCATCACGTGCTTCAGGTTGTGGTTCATCGCCTTCTTCGCAGCGCTCTCGGAGAACTTCTCAAAGTCCCACTCCTGGAGGGTGTCCATGCCGGCCTGGGGGGGGGGGTATCTTTGTTTAGAATAGAGGACCCTCTTGACATTGTTACGATTCTTGTTGTTGTTTATTTTCTCTTTGACTCGTCTTGGGGGAACGCATCAAACCCCAAAACTCAACAAACTGACCAAGCGTGTCAGGATTGGTGAAAATAGACGTTTGTCTCCGACCTCGTAATTCGGCTTTTGAATTTTGTGAAAAACACACGTGGCACCTCCTCCTCCTCCTCCTCCTCCTCCTCCATGCTGAGTCCGATTCCTACCGAACCTTAGAGGTCGTGATCAATGAAGCTACAGATATAGGTTCATTGATCACAACCTCTTTTCATCTCTAGTGTTGAGCATCTATGGCCAACGAACATTTGAGGGGCGTGTCCTGTTTTGTAATGCTCATAACCCCAACACTATTGGGACCAATAACAACCCAAGAACCCTAGAACCATGGAACCCGAGAACCCGAGAACAACGGAACCCGAGAACACTAGAACCCGAGAACCCTGGATCCCCCAGAACCCACCTGGACGAACTAGAACCCTGGAACCCTAGAACAACGGAACACTAGAACCGGAGAACCCTAGAACAATAGAACTCTGGAACCCTAGAACAACGGAACCCTAGAACAATAGAACCCTGGAACCCGAGAACCAACCTGGACGAACTAGAACCCCGGAACCCCAGAACCCTAGAACCCACCTGGACAGACTAGAACCCTGGAACCCTAGAACAACGGAACCCGAGAACACTAGAACCCGAGAACCCTAGAACAATAGAACCCTGGAACCCGAGAACCCACCTGGACGAACTAGAACCCTAGAACCCCGGAACCCACCTGGACGAACTAGAACCCCAGAACCCTGGAACCCTAGAACCCCAGAACCCCAGAACCGAGAACCCACCTGGACGAACTCCAGGCAGTGCCGGATGTCCTTGATGTCGTCCTGGTAACCCTGGATCATCTTCTCCAGCTTCTTGCGCTCCATGTTGGAGTGCACCGTGTCGGTGATGTTGGCCGTGGCCGACGTGATGCTGCCGGCCGTCGCCACGCCGATGCCCACCGCCGTGACGATGATGGAGGCGCCGAAGGTGAAGGGCGCCAGGATGAGGCCCGTGATGGTGGCGATGCTGCCGGCGACGCTGGCCACGCCGCCGCCCACCGCCGCCTGCACCGTCTTCTTGTGGAACTCGTCCGCGGCGTCCGCCATGGCGAGCAGCTCCAGGATACGGTGCTGCAGCGCCGCGCCGCGCCGGTTGAACAGGCGCACGAACAGACGCGCCGCCATGTACACGCGGTCCGCCGCCTGCTCCATCAGCCTGGAGGACACAGAGGAACACGGGAAACCACCCTGAGAAAGTGGAACGGTGCGTTCAGGGAACGTAGGAACGAAGGGCGCTCACATCTGCTCGTCGCCCTCCTGGAGGTGAGACGCCTCGTTCCACTCGGCCCAGCCTGCGGGGACAGGAACGGTTATGTTGCGTCGCCCTACATTTAAATAAACGCCGTGAACTTGAACGCATCGCCACCTTTGACCGTGTTCCACCAATCCATCAGGTCATCGTCGGTTTCCTGGAGTGAACAAAAGAGAGAACTCATAGAAACAAGATCGATAATATTCAGAATTCACGGCATAAAAAAGAAAGAACAGGAGACCCGTGTCCCAGAATGCACCTGTTCAGAGGTAAGAGGGTTTTCTTCGGTGGGATAAGCCGCCATCTCCACAGCCTCGACCTCCACTCGGTTCTCCTGAACAACAACAACAACAACAACAACAGTTCAAAGGGTTTTTCTTTGTGCAGATTCTCACCTGTGATTATGTTTGAAAACATTTTAACATAATTTATAGAACTAATGTGTTAATAGGGCCTGTTTATATATTTATTGGTTGATTTTACAGCTTTAAGCTCTTATTTAGAATTGTTTATTCCTGTAAAGAATTTGTTTTATGAAAGCTGCAATACTAAATAAACTTAAGTCATCTGAT
>CM070098.1:21991315-22051315 GCA_036178185.1 Liparis tanakae
TCACACGTCATGACACGTCATCACACGTCATGACACGTCATGACACGTCATGACACGTCATCACACGTCATGACACGTCATCACACGTCATCACACGTCATGACACGTCATCACACGTCATGACACGTCATCACACGTCATGACACGTCATCACACGTCATGACACGTCATCACACGTCATGACACGTCATCACACGTCATCACACGTCATCACACGTCATGACACGTCATGACACGTCATCACACGTCATCACACGTCATGACACGTCATCACACGTCATGACACGTCATCACACGTCATGACACGTCATGACACGTCATGACACGTCATGACGACACGTCATGACACGTCATCACACGTCATGACACGTCATCACACGTCATGACACGTCATCACACGTCATGACGACACGTCATGACACGTCATCACACGTCATGACACGTCATGACACGTCATCACACGTCATGACACGTCATGACACGTCATCACACGTCATGACACGTTATGATACTTTACAGAATCTTTAAGAGTCGGTTGAAAACATTTAGACTTCTACCTCTTCGGCTCGAGCGGCTTCCGCAGGTTTGGGAGATTTCTTGAATATTCCACTAAATATTCCTCCTTTGTCCTAGAAACACAACGACAGTGAGCGCTCGGCGGATTATATATATATATATATATATATATATATATATATATATATATATATATTGCATGTTACAGAAGTTCTACCCTCTGACTCACCTTGGCGCTGAGAGCTTCTCTGCTGCCCGAGAGTTCATCGTCTGTGGACTGAGCGTCCTGCCGCAACACAATACACCATCAGAAATACCTCGGGGGATATTATTATTATTAATAATACAATTATGAATATTATTATTATCAATAATACAATTATGAATATTATTATTAATTATGAATAGTATAAATATTATTAATACTATTAACATTATTATCATGGAATCGTTGCCGCTGAAGTCTGACAGTGTAAACATGCGGGAGCAGATCGAGGCTCCTTCAGCCGAGTTGCATTGTGGGTAATGAAGTCCTGTGGAGAACTCTCGTTTCCCGTGTGGCGTTCAGGCTCTCGTTGGTCTGAGCGAGAGAAGAGGAGCTGAAGGAGACTTCTTACTTCCTCCGCCGCTCGAGGAGACTTCCTGAACAGAGCGCTGAACACACCGCCTCCTTTCTCCTGGACACAAGGAGGCAACGACGTCAGGAGGAGGAGGAGCCTCTGCTGGCCAGGAACAGGAGGAGGAGGAAAACGAGAAGAAGAAGCAGAAGAAGAAGACGAACAAAAAGAAAGAGAAGGAGAACAAGAAGAAGAAGAAGAAGAAGAATGAGGAGGAGAAGAAGAAGAAGAAGAAGAAGAAGAAGGAGGAGAAGAGGAAGAAGAAGGAGGAGAAAGAGAAGAAGGAGAAGAAGAAGCATAAGAAGGAGAAGAAGAAGAAGAAGAAGACCTTTGTGCTGTCGGTCAGGCTGTCGCTGCTCGCTGAAAGAGATTTCTGAGCCGACAGGTTTTCCTGAAACGAGACGTGAACGGAGGTGAAGCTTCACGCGTTGCCGTGGCAACAGGAGCAGAAGCCGAGCCCCCACCTCTCGGGGCCGGTGGGTCTTCCGGAGGAGTCCGCTGAACACGCCCCCTTTCTCCTGCGGAGAAGCAGAGCAGACCAATCGCGTTAGAGCCCGGAACGCAAGCCCCGCCTCCTCAGGGACGCCACTCACCGATAGGCTGTCCGTGCTGGCGGAGAGCTCGCCATGCAGCGGCTCTGCAGCCTGAAGGTAAACAACAACAACAACAAGTTATTACTGCGGGAAAACACATGTGTGGCAAAGATAATGGATGATATGGATTAGATTGATTAGATGGATTATATTGACTATATTGATTAGATGGATTAGATTGACTATATTGATTAGATGGACTATATTGATTATATTGATTAGATTGACTATATTGATTATATTGACTATATTGATTAGATGGACTATATTGATTATATTGACTATATTGATTAGATTGACTATATTGATTATATTGACTATATTGATTAGATGGACTATATTGATTAGATTGACTATATTGATTAGATGGACTATATTGATTATATTGACTATATTGATTAGATTAGATGGATTAGATGGATTATATTGACTATATTGATTAGATGGATTATATTGACTATATTGATTAGATGGATTATATTGACTATATTGATTAGATGGATTAGATTGACTATATTGATTAGATGGACTATATTGATTATATTGACTATATTGATTAGATTGACTATATTGATTAGATGGACTATATTGATTAGATTGACTATATTGATTAGATGGACTATATTGATTATATTGACTATATTGATTAGATGGATGATATTGATTATATTGATTAGATGGACTATATTGATTAGATTGACTATATTGATTAGATTGACTATATTGATTAGATGGATGATATTTGACCTCCTCAGGCGGTTTGGGAGACTTCTTGAATATTCCACCGAGAGCGCCTCCTTTCTCCTGCTGGGTGAAGAGACATCATCTTAAAGCCTCAGGGCTTCCTTCAGAGAGGACAGGAAGGAGAGGACAGAACACAAAGTATAGGACAGTAGTATCTATCTATCTATCTATCTATCTATCTATAGATATATATCTCATGGACCTCGGGCTCGTCGTTTATTTGTCTTGAAGCTGAAAGACGGTGAAACGTTGTTGTCTCAACACTCAGCGACTCCCCGTGACTTGGAGGTCTGTGTACTTTACTTTGTTCCACCAAAGTACACAGACCCACACCGTCATGTGACATCGCTGAGGTAACAATATATAATATAAGGGCATTGAAGTTTTAAAACTATTAGAAGGTCAGAGAATGAAGATCTAGAACCGACTGTTGGTCTGTTTCACAGGAGAAGTGATCACTCAGTTACTACAATGTGTTATAACCCGTTAACTACCGCTCCATTGAGAGTTCATACAGCTTACAACACGTCACGTTGCAGATAAACATTTAAAAAGGTCACTCCTGTGTTATTGACGTTACCGGCTCAGCTGCTCCCTCTGCTGGGATCTTGGGAGACTTGCGGAGGATCCCGCTGAATATTCCTCCTTTCTCCTAAAATCGACACAAGGACAGTTATGAAGGTCAAGAGGTCAAGAGGTCAAGGTCGTCCGTTGCTCACCTTCTTGTTGCTGTTGTCAGACAGACTGTCGTTGCTGGCAGAAAGCGACCCTCGACCACGGAGGCCGTCCTGAGAACACCGAAGAGGTCATCTTTAAGGTCACAGACCCTCAGTGATTCAGGACGTTGCAAAAATAAATGTATGTATGTATGTATGTATGTATGTATGTATGTATGTATGTATGTATATAATATATATTATATACACACACACACATATGTATAAATATAATATATACAAATAAATATATAATATATATAAAAATATATATAAAATTATATATTTATATATATAAATACACATAATATTCACAACATACACCCTCGCCTCCATAACTGCACAAAAACATCTGAAAAGAAAATCTCAGATTTTAACTATGAAATCAAACATTTACTGAGCTTGATGTGTGGATTCACATTTATATATACGTGTATTATACAAAAATTTGATATATTATTTAAAATATATGGTATGTATACAATGTGTGTTTATATATCATTTATATATATATATATATATATATATATATATATCCCCACTCTAGATCTACTAGAACTAGACCTGTACCTCTAGAGATCATGGTCCCACTCTAGATCTACTAGAACTAGACCTGTACCTCTAGAGTACATCACACATGACTAACTCTTCTTTCTCCCCGGAGTCCTTCTGACTTCACGTCTCATGGGGTCATCGGACCCTCTGAGACGGCATAGATCCATCTGCTGATGGACCTTCGATGGTTGGATCCTGAGTTCCTGTCGCCAGCTGTGCCACTGCCCTGCTGGATCGTGGAATATGCCAACTCCATCTTGGGAGGTCTCAAACTCTCCATCGTTGAATATGCCTAAATATGAACTATTGATAAACTCTGTCAGATTCCTGAATGTTTTTTAACTGTGTAATCTGTCTTCTGGTCACATGACATCTATTGTTCTGTCCATCCTGGAGAGGATCCTCCTCTGTTCTCTCCTGAAGGGTTCTTCCCTTTTCCCCCCTGAAGGGTTATTTGGGAGTTTTTCCTGGTCCGATGTGAGGTCAAAGGTCAGGATGTCTATGTGTACAGATTGTAAAGCACTCTGAGACAAATTTGTAATTTGTGAAACTGGGCTATACAAATAAACTGAATTGAATTGAATTGAATAGAGATCATGGTCCCCACTCTAGATCTACTAGAACTAGACCTGTACCTCTAGAGATCATGGTCCCCACTCTAGATCTACTAGAACTAGACCTGTACCTCTAGAGATCATGGTCCCCACTCTAGATCTACTAGAACTAGACCTGTACCTCTAGAGATCATGGTCCCCACTCTAGATCTACTAGAACTAGACCTGTACCTCTAGAGATCATGGTCCCCACTCTAGATCTACAAGAACTAGACCTGTACCTCTAGAGATCATGGTCCCCACTCTAGATCTACAAGAACTAGACCTGTACCTCTAGAGATCATGGTCCCCACTCTAGATCTACAAGAACTAGACCTGTACCTGGTCTTCTGGATCTGCCGTATCTTCTGAATCGCTCTCGGCTTTGCTGACCTGGCAATGAGAAGAAGAACCCGTGAGCAGGAGGAGAACCCGTGGGCGAGAGGAGAACCCGTGAGCAGGAGGAGAACCCGTGGGCGAGAGGAGAACCCGTGAACAGGAGGAGAACCCGTGGGCGGGAGGAGAACCCGTGGGCTAGAGGAGACCAGAACTCGAGCCACAAGGAGGCGACCTTACCGTCACGGCAGGAGACGATGAAGACGAAGACGAGGACGGAGGCGGCTTCTCTTTGGGCGTCTTACGGAACATTCCGGCGATCATCCCTCCGATGTCCTGAGGAAGAGGAGAACACCTTCAGGGTTCCTCCAGCGGACTCTGGGGAACCGACTGGCCACCGCCTGGCGGTCAGCTCACCGCTCGGGGTTCTGCGCTCCTGTCCGGCTTCGGTTCTGACGGTTCTTCTTGCTCCGTGCTGGGATCTGGACTCGGCTCTCGGCTGGCCTGGGAGGAGGAGGACGTTTAAATATCTTTAATATTGAAACAAAAGCATTCAGTCGATAAATGATTCAAACCTTCGGGGACGACTTGGCGTGCCAACCCCTCCTGACTCCTTTCAGACCGACCTGTCGATCACAGAGAGATGATGGAACAGTGGAACACACACACACACACACACACACACACACACACACACACACACACACACACACACACACACACACACACAGGTTTGCTGCCGGTGTGTTTGGCCGGGACGTCGTCGGTTGTGTCTTCTTCGTCCTGGGTCACATAACTCTGAGGAGGAACTACAGATCAATACTTGTGTATATTTTATATATACACATATATACATATATATATATACATATATATATATATATATATATATAATAACTGTATCTGTTCATCAGGTTCTGATCCTCCATCCAACAACTGGCTGAACGACCTCATGAGTCATGAACTGCAGCGTGACCATGAGGTCACACCCACTGTGTGTGTGTCTTAAATATATATATATATATATATATATATATATATATATATATATATATATATATATATATATATGTGTCATCTCATTTGAAGACAATTTAAAACAAACTTGTATATACTTTTTACAATAAAAATAAATGTATATATATATATAAATATATGTTGAGTTGGTCTCCTGCTGCCTCCATCTCTTGGTCTGTTTTGTGATCGCGTGACTTTGAAAACATTCAAAAGGTTTCACAACGTAACTAAACACACACTGTGAAGGTGTGCACTGAGTGGCGTAGAGCAAGATAAACTCTACGATAAACACTCCGATAAACCCATGACACAGGCGCGCTGCCCCCAGTGGTCGAGATAAGAGCTGCTCACGGTGAAGGAGGGCGTCTTCTCCTTGGGGCTCCGGCAGAACATTCCGGCGCTGGCCGACTCGCCGCTCTGCGACAACAAAAGAGGAACACGTTGAACTCCTACGCTTTATTTAAATACTTCAAATAAACAGGTCGGAGTTGCCAGTGGATAACTGTGAAATACCGGTTTGAGGTCCGCTGCGTCAGCGGGAACATCGGATTGGCTCTGATGAGAAGAGGAAGAGACACGCCTTCAGACACGATGACAAAAAACACCACGGGGAGGGAGAGAGGGAGAGGGGAGAGAGAGAGAGAGAGAGAGAGAGAGAGAGAGAGAGAGAGAGAGAGAGAGAGAGAGAGAGAGAGAGAGAGAGAGAGAGAGAGAGAGAGAGAGAGAGAGAGTGCATACCCTCTTGTGTTGGCGGTATCTGCTTGTAACTTTAAGTTCCTGCACATACAAAAAGCCCAGAAGAGATCAACAACAACAACAACAACAACAGATACACTAGGGACTCACAACAAGGTTGCAGATTAATCCAAAAAATTATATATACACACACACACACACACACACACACACATATATACATATTTGATATCTTATTTAAAATATATTATATATATATATATATATATAAATAAGGTGTATATATATAATTTATATATATTATATAGGAGTATTTATATATATATATATATTATAATATATATATATACATTTTATATTGGAGTATTTCATTATATATATATATATATATATAAGTTCTGTATATAAGTTCTGTATATATATAAATATATTATATACATTCTATAGACCAGTGATTCCCAAAGTGTGGGCCGCGAAGGTACTGCAGGTGGGCCGCGAGAGGTCATTTACAATAAATAAATAAATAAATAAATAAATAAATAAAATGTTTTTATATATTTTATTCTTTTATCGGACCTATCTTTGATCCGTGACGTGTCTTGTATCCCGTCAATAGCGGGAAATCTCTGGAGCATGAAGGGAGAGGCGGAAGTGACGTCACTTGTTGTTATTGTTGTGTTGGTCGCCCTGTGATGACGCTGGGGAGCCGCTGGTCTCCGAGACAACACGACGGTTAACGTCACCGCCCCGGACCGCCGCCGCCCTCAGCACCAGCACCTCGCGCTGACCCGGTGTTTCACCGACTGGTTTAAAGCCTACTGGTTTAAAGCCTACTGGTTTAAAGCCTACTGGTTTCCCTGCGCCGCGTTGTGTTCTCCTCAGTCTGCAGCTCTGTCTCGTCACACAGTCACAGACACACTGCTGGAGGTCTTCAAGTTCATCTCCATGTCGGGATTAAGATTGTATGAGTGAGCAGAGCATCACAGCCACTATGAAGAAACACATTTTAGAACAAATAAAAATAAAAAGACCGCACCACCTGGTTTCGATCCCTTTCACGCAAAATTAGACCACACTTCAGACGCGCAGTTAGCGCACTGCTCCACCAGATATTAATCCAAATTTGAATAATTTATGTATTCATCCATTAAGTCAAACTTCTTATGTTTTCATGGGAACAGTTTGATTGAAGGGATCTGAAACAACCGATTTAAATTGAGCGGATATTTACACTTTGAAACATGTTTAGCGATGCTTGTTCGCAACGTTTTTGCCACACGGCATTCTTGAGTTTGGGAACCGCTGCTATAGACATGTATAAATGTATGTATTTAGTATTTGTGTGTAACGTACCCTCTCTGAGGGTCTGGGTGGAACTGGAGGAGTCTCCGTCTTGTCGTCGTTGGCCTTCATACGGATGGAGATGAAATAAAGTGACAAAACATCTTTTACAAATACATAATCAGACTTTGTGAACAACGATGCACAACATGCAGGTTATTGGTTCAACTCAACCTCCCGGCCAGGAGGTGTTTTATCCCCGCCACCTGTTATTCCTCCATCTATTCCCCACATACACACCTCTCTGGGTTCTGCTCGGTTCATCTGGTGTCGTGTTGGACGCAGTTCCTGCACAGAAAGAAAAAATGTATCTCCTATTTATAAATAGAAAAAAATAAAAATAAAATAAATATGTAGACAAATATATACATAAATAAAGATAAATATATGTGGTCTGTAAATGCTGGACGTACAGCGTCAGTGGGGCGTTCAGGCACCAGAGGAGTCGGCTTCTCCCACCTCTCTGGATCATTTCTTTTACTCTGAAGGAAGGTCACATTTAAACTTCCTCCTGATGTCACACACACACACACACACACACACACACACACACACACACACACACACACACACACACACACACACACACACACACACACACACACACACACACACACACACACACACACACACACACACACACACACACACACACACACTTCATGTTTATGTTCATTACCTCCGTCAGCTTCGGGGGCGGTTTAGGCTGCAAACGCAGAAGAGACCATCAGTGACATCACTACAGTGAGAACAGTACTCATAGTCACATGACATCACTACAGTACTCAGTCACATGACATCACTACAGTACTCATAGTCACATGACATCACTACAGTACTCATAGTCACATGACATCACTACAGTACTCATAGTCACATGACATCACTACAGTACTCATAGTCACATGACATCACTACAGTACTCATAGTCACATGACATCACTACAGTACTCATAGTCACATGACATCACTACAGTACTCATAGTCACATGACATCACTACAGTACTCAGTCACATGACGTCACCACAGTGAGTACCCAACGTGCTCACCGGCTTCGGTTTCTTTCGCACTTCCGGTTTTGTCCTGCTGGCCTCCATCACGCCTGTTGAGAGCGACACAGACGGGGTAAGGTGGGAATATTCCACACAGGAGTGTGACATTGAACGCCTCTTTTTGAACCGCCCAGCGGCAGTGCTCATTAAGAGGTATTGGTAACACCTGGGGTCCCGACTGTAGAGACCTGACAGGGAGGGCTGCATACACACACACACACACACACACACACACACACACACACACACACACACACACATATATATATATATATATATATATATATATATATATATATATATATATATATATATATATATATATATATATATATATATTAAAAAAAGTCCTCGCCCAGCGGGCTTCCTTCAACCTTCACTGACCGGCCAGACGACTCCAGACATCTCACTACCTCTAGTGTTGTCATATCGGCAACTTTGTTAGTTGCGGGTCGTGACATCTCTTAAAAAGTCACCCATTGTGTCTAAAAAGTAGATTATGCTGCAAAGAGATCCAGAGATGACCGGACCACCGCGTCCGGCTGAGCGTACAACACGGGAGGAACACGCGGAGTCCCTCTCTGTGTGTCTATATTTATATTTATATATATATATGTATATATAAAATGGTATAGATGTGCATTGGAGAAGTCCCGCCACCACTCTGACGCGTACAGCGACGACAAACCGACTACCGGAGGGTCCCACCTACCGGCTCCGTGGACGTGAGTTTCAGGCCGAGCTCCCCGCCGCGCGACGCTCCGCGTTCCCGGAGTTTGGAGACTTCGCCACACCCGCAGAACTACATCTGCACGAGGCGTTCAGGGGCTCCTCGGAAAGCTCGGAAATGACAGCGCATCGGCAAACGTTTTGGTGTTTACATTTATTGATTCATTACGTAGAAGAATATATTCTTGTACTTTGATATCACTTTCCTTGCACATATATATATATCGCATTTATTGTAATTTATTTTAATTGCTTGTCATTACAGCATAATTTTTATTTTTTTAATCCATTTAATTTTATGAAATTATTTTTCAATAGAAAATAAGCATATTTGGCAAACACATATTTTATATTAATAAAATCCTATCGTATTTATTCGTTTGGTCTAATTATTGAGTTTTGCTTAAATTAAATCCCTTTTGTAGTAAAATAGTTTGCAGTTATATTTAAACTTTTACGAAATACAAATACAAAAATACAAACAGCTCGCTAAAAGGAATTGCTAGATAGTTTAATAGCAACATAAAGATGCAAGTTTGAGAAACAATGAACGTGCACATCAACACAACTTTAATAACCAGCTCTCGTGTCTATATTCTATTTAATATCGTAATATTCAAAGTACATCAGCATCGCAGAGAAAACACTGCAGAGAGTTTGGGGACAAATGCATATTAAAAACATAAATGTGGAATAAAAACAATTCACATTAATGTATTTGGCCAAACAATTAACTACGATAGGATTTTATTAATATAAAATATAAAGTGTTTGCCAGATATGCTTACATTTTACATTTTATTGTAAAATAATTTCAGACAGTTAATTGGATAAAAGCAATTTAAATAAATTACAATAGATGCATTATATATATTTGTTATATTAATTAAAATATATATATTATATTATATATATAATAATATATAAATACATATAAACAAATATAGTCACATAAACCACATTGGTTGACGCAGCTTTTCATCCTCCACCTCCAGCTCCACCCTCAGCTCCACCCTCAGCTCACCTGTGTATCACGTGGTTCCCGCGTGGTTCTCAAGAGTATTCAGTCCTGCACGAAGCGATCCAAACGTTTCCGACAACACCTAAAGGCAACACCGCTCACAGGTGGAACAAAGCATCTTAAAAAAAGAAGAAAAAAATAACCGTGAACACGCCCCTGGAGCTCATGCGGCGCCGTGACGTCGCCTGTCGCTCAACAAAAGCCATAAAGCCATGTCCTGCAACAACAAAGACACTCACCTGTGGGGGGGGGGATGTGAGACGTGAAGCCCTCGTCTTCCTCTTCTCTCCGCTCACCTGGGAGTGGGAGGCGGCCAGCCGGAGCCCGAGGGGCCCGGCGGCGCTGACTCATCGGCCCACAGGTGTCAACATGTTCAGGGAGGAACCCGAGAGCCGCGAACAGAAGCCGACCGGTCCAGCCACTCAGCATCAGGCTCCCGGTCACGTGACGGCGCACGGATCACGTCCTCCGGGAGCGTATTCATGTTCAGGGGCGCTCCACCCACAGCTGTGTCCATCAGAGGGACAGAGAGACAGACATAGAGGGACAGAGGGACGCCACGTGATCTTTGACCCGTTTTTATTGAGCACATTAAAACGTTCAGTTCTACAGGTTATAGTGTTGTTATTACAAGTCAATATAAATATGAGGAATGACATCATCGCTGAACTCCTAAAACACGATGCAAGAATCCACAAAGGAGACGATCTCGTTGACGGAGACGATCACGCCGAGGGACGAGGACTAGAGACGCGTAGAGCGGAGCGTTCAGCTGCTGCGCCCTGATTGGTGGACACAGGAGTCACGTGACCCGCCGTGTTCTCCAGAGGTCCTCAGGCGTAGTCTCTGCTCTCGTAGTCCTTCTTGATGGCCTTCTTGATGCGCTCGATTTCATCTTCACTGGAACTGTCACACCTGCCCTCCTCCTCCTCCTTCTTCTTCTTCTCCTCCTTCTTCTCCTTCTCCTCCTCCTCCTCTTTGATCTCCTTCGGTTTGGCACCGCCCCCCTCCCCCTCCCCCCCGCCCTCGGCGGTCTGCAGCTCGTCCCGGATCCCGTTGAGCTCCACCAGGCCGTCGTGCAGCTGCGCCGCCACCTCCCGGATCTTGGCGGCGAACTCGGACTTGGCGCCCTTCTTGAGCTCCTTGGAGTCCTTGGCCACGAAGTAGATGTCCATGCCGACGAAGAGGCCGGTGAGCACGCCGGTGGCCATGCTGGCGATCTGCACGGCCCGCGCCGCCGTGCTGCCCGCCACGTTGGCGATCTGCACCACGCGCATGATCTCGTTGGCGTTGACGAGGATGGCCTTGCCCGCCATGGCGCCGTCCTCGTAGAAGCTGCTGCTGAGCACGGGGAAGTCGCGGTTGTAGGCGTGCTCCTTCATCTTCATCAGGTCGAACTTCTTCAGGTTCTCGATCCCCTGCTTGATGAACTTCAGGCACTTGTTGAGGTCCGCCATCTTGTCCTGGTAGTCGCGCACGATCTTCTCCACCTTCTTGCGGTCCATGGAGTTGTTGACCTGGTTGGAGATGCCGGCGCCGGCCGACGTCAGGCCGCCGGCCGTGGCCACGCCCAGCCCCACCGCCGTCACGATCAGGGAGATGCCCATGGTGACCGGCGCCAGGGCCAGGCCCGTGATGGTGGCCACGCCCCCGATGGCGCTGGTGGAGCCGCCGGTGATCTGGGCGATCTTGGTGTTCTTGCTGAACTTGTCGAGGCCGTCGGCGATGCCGTTCAGGTCGATGACGTGCTGCCACAGGCTCTCGGCGCGCTCCGAGAACAGCTTGTTGAACACCCGGATGCCCTTCTGCACCTTCTCCGCCGTCACGGCGAACGCCCTGAGAACGAGCACACGGGGAGTTCATATTTACATACATATATATTTATTTATAGATATATATATTAATATATATATATATATATATATTATTATATTCATATATATACAGATTATATTAATATATATATTAATTATATTACATTAATATATTAATATTAAACTATATATTATATTAATATAAATACTAATTATATTAATATAATATTTAGATTAATATATTAATATATATATTAACTATATTAATATAATATTTAGATTAATATATTTATATATATGAAAAAATGTTTCTCTTTCTTTTAAAGATAGAGAAACAGGGCGCTTCATAATTAATATGATAAAAATGTGATCTTATCAATACATAAAATATATTGTATAATGATTTATTTTATTATTATTATTATTTATTTTTTGGACTGCTTATGTTTTGTAAAAAATATCCAAAATGCAAAACCTTTATTTAAAAAAATAACTAAAATATATTCTGGATGAGTTTTAAAGCATCAAAGGTATCAGAATGTTTCCGAGTGTACGTAACGGGTGTGATGTGACCGGGCTTCACGCCGCGTGTTGTTGGTCTGCGTTACGCGTCGTCTGTCGGTTTTCGGGCGTTAGATTTGGGTCATGGACTCAAGTCACTCACTTGGCCTCTTCTTTCTCCGTCATGTCCTCTTCTTGAGGCGTGTCCTCCCACGCTGAGGAGGAGGAGGAGCAGGGAGATGAAGAAGAAGAAGAAGAAGAAGAAGAAGAAGAAGAAGAAGACTTCATTAATACATCCAGAACTTCTTATTGCAAACAATCAGCAGCAGCTGGATCCACTGAGGGGACCTGGACACAGGCTCAAGAGGAATTATTAAATATCTTTATAAGAGATCTGGCTTTGTTCTCTAGAAACACAAAACTAATGTCTGAAATATAAACATATTTATATATATAAATATAACTATGTATAAGAAATGTATAGATAGAAATATATGTATATAAATATATATTAACATATATAAATATGAATATATAAATATATATGTTTATATATATTAACATATATAAATATGAATATATATGTTTATATATATTAACATATATAAATATTAATATTTATATATACAAATATATATATAAATATATATGTGACATTTTTTTATGCTTAAATATTAATATATACATATATATGTATTAACATATATAAATACTAATATATGTAAATATATATATATATAAGTATTCAAATAGAGATATATAAATATATATATATAAATATATGCCGCACTAGGATTTCCTTTGATTGGGCCTCAGGGGCCCGACCATTTCACGTGTAACTTACACTCCACGTTCTCCCACCACTCCATGAGGTTCTCCACATCCTGAAACACACCGTTATAAAAACATGTAAGTATTTGGATTTTTTAATGGGACGGTTCGTTTGTCGGTCGCCGTGCAAACGGTAGGGGAGGATGTGATTGACGCGTTGCCACGGCGACACAAAACGCCCAACCTGTCTGTCCTCAGGGCGCGACGGGTCGATGCGGAAGTCCTCCAGACGGTCGAACAGGGACCGCTCGTTCTGAGGGAACACACACACACACACACACACACACACACACACAGAGTTACACTCTCTGGAGAGGGGGGGGAATAAATTGTGAAGTGATATGTACTTATTTTAGAAAGAAATAAAAAAAAATGTATACAGTTCATGCATTATAATGCAATTCATTAAAAAACAAGAAAAAATGCTGGTCGGGTTGCGGGGGGGGGGGAGGCTGAGAGGGAGAGAGAAAGAGTGAGAGACTGAGAGACAGAGAGACAGATAGAGTGCGTGAGGCAGCGGAGAGGAAGTGATGCTGAGAAAGAGATTCTGGGTTTAGTTGGTTTGCTTTTGCAGAAGTAAGAAGAGCAGGAGGAACAAGTCCGGCCACATTGCAACCCAATCTCTACTTCCATGGGGGGGGGGGGGGGGGAGAGAGAGAGAGAGAGAGAGAGAGAGAGAGAGAGAGAGGAGGGGACAATGACAAACAATGAATGAGACAAGGACAAAGAAAAATAGGTTGTTTTTAGGGATGGGCTGAAACCCTGAACCACGAGGAAGAGTCAGTCTGCTGGGAGAGAGAGAGAGACAGAGAGAGGGAGAGACACAGAGAGAAAGATAGAGAGAGAGAGAGACAGAGAGAGAGAGGGGGGGAGGGAAGACCGAGGGATAGAGGGCGTTTCTTCACCTCCGTCTGGTGGCCTGCTGCTCCCTCCTGTTTGTTCCTCTGTGCATTTCTGGCCTGAAACCATCCAGCAGTTTAATATATAGATATTAATATATAGATATAAATATATTAATATTTTCAGACAGAAACAAATAAAAATATTAACGTCAACATTGAGGTATTCTGTAGCAACATGTGTAAAGGAGCGCGTAATGCTTAGGGAACGGTAATAACTCATGAGTTATAACTCATGTGTTTATGTGTTATAACTCATGTGTTTATGTGTTATAACTCATGTGTTTATGAGTTATGAGTTATAACTCTAATGACGTCACCTTGTTGTTGCGCGGCATGAAGGGGTTCAGCCTCCGGGGCTTCTTCACCTCCCTGGACTGGAGAGAAGAAGAAGAGAACACAGCTGGTGAGAACTGCTGCTGGCTCTCTCTCTCTCTCTCTTTCTCTCTCTCTCCCTCCATCTCTCCATCTCTCTCCTCCATGAGTTTTGAATACCTGGGTTTTGTCTTCATCTTTCTTTTCCTCTTTAGAAGAAGGATCCTCCTCCTCTTCCTCTTCTCCTCCATCCAGCCCTTCATTATCAGACGGAGCCTGTGAGGTAACGGGGGGGTTCTGTCACTTTAAAGGAAACAAAAGAACGACTACAAAGAAGATGAAAGGAAGTGAAGTAAAAACCTCGAAGCGCGGCGTGAACGGGTTGAGACGCCTCGGCTTGATCACCCCGACCTAGAGGAGGAATCATGGTCCACTTCAACGTCTACAAGTCCACTTCAACGTCTACAAGTCCACTTCAACGTCTACAAGTTCACTTCAACGTCTACAAGTTTGCTTCAACGTCTACAAGTTTGCTTCAACGTCTACAAGTTCTCCTGATAATAATAATAATAAAAGTTATGTTTGTGAACAAAAAATACTAATAATGAAAACAAATTATTATGTTTCTAAACCAAGAAATGTATGATTTTATAATGAGAATATAATGATTTTAAAAAGTGATGTTTGTAAACAAAAAGTAAAATACTTCGAATAATATAATAATAAGTTATGTTTGTAAACAAAGAAATACAATTAATTGGAATAATACAATAATTAAAAAAAGTTACGTTGGTAAAAAAAATACTTGTAATAATATAATAATTTTAAAGTTATGTTTGTAAAAAATAATACTTGGAATAATATAATATTAGTTGTCATAATTTTAAAGTTATGTTTGCAAATAAAAAAATAAAAATACTTGGGATAATATAATTATAATAATCAAAAGATATGTTTGTAAACGAAATACATGGAATAATATAATAAAAGTTATTTTTGTAAACCCCAAAAATATAAATAATTAGAATAATATAATGATTTAACTTGAGAAGACACCAGTACACAGTGACTTTACAAGTTAAAGTTGAGAAGACACCGGTACACGGTGACTTTACAAGTTAAAGTTGAGAAGACACCGGTACACGGTGACTTTACAAGTTAAAGTAATGTAATGTAATGTAAAGTTGAGAAGACACCGGTACACGGTGACTTTACAAGTTAAAGTTGAGAAGACACCGGTACACGGTGACTTTACAAGTTAAAGTAATGTAATGTAATGTAAAGTTGAGAAGACACCGGTACACGGTGACTTTACAAGTTAAAGTTGAGAAGACACCGGTACACGGTGACTTTACAAGTTAAAGTAATGTAATGTAATGTAAAGTTGAGAAGACACCGGTACACGGTGACTTTACAAGTCTAGAAACATCTGATGAAGAACAGAGTTAACTTCCAACGCTCTTCAAGGAGTCAGAACTCTACCGTACCGGGTCGTCCTCAGCTCCTCCGTGTGTGGACGTCCTCTTCATGTCCTGGGGAGACATCACAGCTTCAGCAGCAGCAACAACAACAACAATAGCAACCGAGCAGTTTAACTGCTTGCAAACCTCTTCGGTTGGTCTGGATGGAACCACTGGAGTTTCACTTCTGTCCTTTCTCTGTCTCTACACACACACACACACACACACACACACACACACACACACACACACACACACACACACACACACACACACACACACACACACACACACACACACACACACACACACACACACACACACACACACACACACACACACACACACACACACACACAGGTTTAAATGCGAGCCGGCAGGATTGGGAGAGAGGATATTTTTGACAAAAGTTGTGTGTGTATCTGTGTGCATCTGTGTGTGTGTGTGTGTGTGTGTGTGTGTGTGTGTGTGTGCGTCTGTATCTGTCAGTGCGTTTACATGATGGTATAATTCGAATATTGCTTTAGTCAGACTTTGCTATCTTTGGGGGTGTCTGCTATTATCCCATTGTACATGGCAGTTAGTAATTCGAATCATTGGCTGAAAACATGTCACCTCCGATACGCCAGGTGGCGCTGTTTTCATTACAACTCCTGTTGTGTAGCACATTTCCTTTTTTTGATTGGCTGATAAGCGCCACGTGACAGCACAACTCCAGGGAGCGCTTGTTTTCCCCACGGGGACAGCGGCGGGGCTCATGTTGGCGCTGCGGCACATTAAAACATTAAATGCTTGTGGCGATACTCGTTACGCATGGGCAAAGACGCAAAGTTTGGTTCCTAGTCCAGTTCACCGCTACATGCCGCGACGGTCGGATTATCAAACGCATCGGATCGAGTAATCCAGGGGTGTCAATCGGACCGTAGTTGGACCGTAGTTGGACCGCACACAGTCGAACAAAGCGTCTGCTAAATGACATGTAATGTAATGTAATGTAATGACATGTAATGTAATGTAATGTTATGACATGTAATGACATGTAATGACATGTAATGTAATGTGTCGCCCAACTGCGCCCCCCCCCAAAACAAATTCACCAGCCGCCACTGGTTGGGGCCTGTGAAGGTGAAGATCATCCCCTCTTCCTCTTCCCTCTTCGGTCTCCTCAGTGAGCTTTTAAAAAATACCTCAAATACTTATAATAACCGGTTGTCGAGCGGTCCCCTGGGACGCGAGCTAGAGGCTCGAGGGAACAAGACCGGGCAAGACCGGGTGGTCCAGGAGGAAGAACAGCCTCTCTTGCTCCGAGCGTCTCACACACACACACACACACACACACACACACACACACACACACAAACGTGGTGGTGGGAGCAAGATCCTGCATCACTGTGTATGTGTGTGTGCGTGTGTGTGTGTGTGTGTGTCGGCTACACGTCAGCAGGTAAATGTCACACGCAGGTTCCCCAGCCTAATAACAGGAACCATTAAAAGGCAACGCACCGTCTTGTTGCCGGGCGGATCCTCGTCGTCGGAGCTCGTCTGCTTCTCGTGCTGCAAGGAGGCAGAAAGTAACATTTTATTCTAAAGAAATCTCGTCAATACATCCGGAGACCGAAGAAGAGGAAGAACCTCCCTTACTCTGTTTGATCGGAACGGGTTCATCTTCCCCATCGCCTCGGCAAACTTACTCTGAGGAAACACGCAAAAAGAGTTATGTTTGGAAACAAACAAATACAAATACTTGGAATATATATATATATATATATATATATATATATATATATTTTTGTTTAAGTTATGTTTGTAAACCCAAACAATGTAAATACTTACAATTTATTTTTAAGTTGTTCGGGGAAAAAAATACTTGGAATAGAATATTTTTAAGTTTTGTTTGTAAACCCCAAAAAATTTAAATATTTTAAATTTATATTTAAAGTTGTTCGTAAACAAAAAAAATGAAATACTTGACTTTAAAAAAAAAAGTTATGTTTGTACCCCCCCCCCAAAAAAACTACTTGGAAATATATATTTCTAATTATGTTTATAAACCCAAATAATATTTTTTTTAAGTTATGTTTGTAAACCCCCAAAATACTTGGAAAACATATCTTTTTTAAAGTTATGTTTGTTAAACCAAAAACCAAAAATAATTGATATTATTTAAGTTATGTCTGTAAAAAAATAAATAAAATACTTGGAATATAATAATTTTTAAACAAAAAACAAAAAAATATTGACATTTATTTTAAAGTTTTGTTTGCAAACTAAAAATACTTGGAACATATTTTTTTTAAGTTTTTGTAAACAAAAAAATACAAATACAAAAAAATACAAATACAAAAAAATATATACTTTGAATTATATAATAATAATAAGTTACGTTTGTAAACAAAAACATACTAGAAATAATTTATTAATAATTTAAAATATCTTTGTAAAAAAAATATATACATGGAATAATATAATACAAATATTTTTCTCCATTAAAAAATAAAAGGAAATTTAATTAAAGATTGAAAACTTTTTTCCAATAAGCATCCAACCCAACCTGTTTGTGTCCGGGCCGGCTCTCTCCATCGGCCGGTAGCTCGTCGCTGTCAGAGTCAGAGATCTTCTCCTGCAGACAGAGGATGTACACGCAGTTTTTCAGAGAGCAGTTCAGTTGCAAAAACAACAAGAATTAAAAATCTTCTGGACGCGTCGTTCGGCGCCCGGCGCCCGGTCCAGATCCCTCACCTTGGAGGACTTGTCCGCGAGGCGGTCGGCGGAGAGATTAGTGTCCGCCGACAGATCGTCCTGAACGGGGGAAACGCCCCGGAAATATGAAATGAAAATGTTCAAAACCGTAGGATCACATAGAAATGTCCTTATTGTTCAAAGCAGTTTTATCAATGAAGATAATAAATACATCAGAAATACTCTACATAGTTAATGTGGTAATGACTATTCTCTAGTGCAGTGGTTCCCAAAGTGGGGGTCGCGACCCCTAGGGGGGGCGCGGTGGTACTACAGGGGGGTCGCGGCTTCATCACCAACCCACACACACAGACGCACACATACACCGATAAAACAATATAAAATAACCGACGTGACATGCACTGTGTTCCAACCGCCACCAGAGCGGCTCATGGCACAGACCGACTGGCAGAACCAGAGAGAGAGAGAGGGAGAGAGAGAATGAGGGAGCGAGAGAGCGAGAGAGAGAGAGAGAGAGTGAGAGAGTGAGGGAGTGAGGGAGAGAGAGAATGAGGGAGCGAGAGAGAGAGAGAGAGAGAGAGTGAGGGAGTGAGGGAGCGCGAACGAGAGAGAGACACACAGCGACACAGAGCGAGAAAGATACGGAGCGACAGAGAAAGATAAAGATAAGAGAAGGAAGTATGTACAAAGATGGACAGATTTGTGACCGGTCTAAATGAACTGAGAGTAGCTCTCTCCAACCAGCAACCCCGCTTTGACAACATCTGTAAAGCAAAGCAAGCCCACACAGTCACTGATAGATATGAATAGGAATATACAGAGGAATATGATCACAACATAAAATGTACCATGTAGACCTGCACACCTTGTTCATAATTGTGTTATTTTATCGTTTGAGAAAACCTGCTGTTCAATGTGAGGGAATACAGTATATGTTGTTTGCACTTTGTTTGAAATTAAGTTAATTGTATTTAGAAATTATTTTATATATTTTTTATTTTATATATATTTTATTATTGCTATTTTTTTCCAGTTAAATAAACTGAAGAATAAACTGTGAAGTGATATGTACTTATTTTAGAAAGAAATAAAAAAAATGTATACAGTTCATGCATTATAATGCAATTCATTAAAAAACAAGAAAAAATGCTGGTCGGACCCTATAAACGCTTTTCATGTGAGCGCAGCTGAAAACAGTCACACTGGTGAGAGAAGCTATAAAACGGGCCTTCCTTGGAGCCACAAGAAGAACTACATTAATATTTACTATAAACATCATTATTTATAACCTCCTCAAACTTCTGAAGTTCTTCTGAACGTTCCCGCCTTACCTGAGACTGATGTCGAGCACCTTTCTTTTTGAACACGCCCCCAAAGAGTCCTCCTCTCTCCTGAGGAGAAACCACACGGAGCATTCAGTGTCGGCGCGTCGTCTCCCGCCGTCACGTGGAGCGGACCTCACCTTGGCGCCCTCGGAGGGATCGCCATCGCCGCCGCTCCCCGAAGGCTCGCCGGCTTCAGACAGGCCGTCCTGAGGGGGGGGGGGGGGGGGGGGGGGTATTCCCTTTCATCTGCCTCAAGTAAAGCTGAATGCAAGCAGGTAACCGATGTTATATTATATATATATATATATATATAATACAGATGTATATTATATATATATATATATATATATATAATACAGATATATTATATATACATATATATAATACAGATATATATATATATATATATATATATATCCTAACATCGACCTCCTGACCCCGTGTCCGTGTCCCAATAATTCATAAACGTGGTGTCATGGCGAGATGAGGACCTGGGACTGCGTCCTCGCTCCCAAAGCCTTCGGGGACTTCCTAAACATCCCGCCGAACACCCCGCCGCTCTCCTGGAGAGGAAAGCAATAACAGACGAATCACACAATTTAATTAAAGTTTAAAAAAAAAAAAATATATATATATATATATATATATATATATATATATATATATATATATATATATATATATATATATATATATATATACAGGACTGTCTCAGAAAATTTTAATATTGTGATATAGTTCTTTATTTTCTGTAATGCAATTAAAAAAACAAAATTGTCATGCATTCTATTGCAAGTCTTTTATTCTTTTAATATTGCTGATTATGGCTTACAGCTTAAGAAAACTTAAATATCCTATCTCTAAATATTAGAATATGTATATGAGCTAAAGGCCGCTAGTGAAGCATCCTGGGCATCCATAACACCTCAGCAATGCCACAGGCTGATTGCCTTCATGCCACGCCGCGTTGATGCAGTAATCCGTGCAAAAGGATTCCCAACAAGTACTGAGTGCATTTTGCAATGTTTGATTTGGTTTTGCTGTTATAAATCTTTTTTTTGACTTGGTCTGAGGAAATATTCTAATATTTAGAGACAGTCCTGTATATATATATAAAATAAAGAAAGCCCACCTTGGCGTTGCTCGTCACGGAGAGGCTGTCCTTGCTGCCCGAGAGCTCGGCGGCGGACACGTCCTCCTGAAGGACAGACACGCCCCCGACCGGGTGGTATTGTGAGTATTGTTATTATTGTTGTTATTAATATTATTACTGAGAACATGTGAGCCGCTCAGCGCTCACCTGGGACTGCGCCCGCGCCCCGTAAGCCTTCGGGGACTTCCTAAACATCCCGCTGAACCCCCCGCCGCTCTCCTGGAGGAGGAAGCAAAGAACAAAATAATAATAAGTAAATTATAAAAAAGTATGACCCCCCCAAATTGAAAAGCCAACCCCTCACCTTGGGGTTGCTGTTCAGGGACCGGCTGTCGGCGCCGTCTGAGGGCTCGCCGGCGGCGGACACGTCCTCCTGAAGACAGACACAGCCTCCAGGTCACCGCCGCCATCCCATAATAATGCACCACACGAGGACACGCTCAGCGCTCACCTGGGACTGCGCCCGCGCCCCGTAAGCCTTCGGGACTTCCTAAACATCCCGCTGAACCCCCCGCCGCTCTCCTGGAGGAGGAAACGAGGACTTGAGTTCATTACGCCTGCTCCTCCGGGTCCTAGTGCCCCCCCCCCCCGGTGGTCCGATGAGGACCCTCACCTTCACGGAGAGGCTGTCCTTGCTGCCCGAGAGCTCGGCGGCGGACACGTCCTCCTGAAGGACAGACACACAGGTTCAGACACGTGTTGGGTCCACGACTTCAAACCAGGCGCGTGAAACACGGGAGAAAACACGAAAGTCATGGAAAACATGAAAATCATGAAACACGAAAAACATGAAAGTCACAAAATTCATGAAAATCAAAAATATGAAGAACATAAAACATGAAAATCAAGAAAAAAAATTACATTTTGAAAAATATGAAAAACACAAAAAATACGTAAAACACGGAAAATAAGAAAAACAAGAAAATGTAAAATTAAAAATCATGTAAATCATGAAACACATGAAACACATGAAAAACATGAAAAACAAAAATAAAAACATGAAAAACACTGAAAAAATGAAAAAAATGAAAAACACGAGAATCTTGAAATTTATAAAAAAAACGGAAAACATGAAAAACAAACATGGAAATCATTAAAAACACAAAATTCATGAAAATCAATAAAAATATGAAAAACAGAAAAATCAAGAAAAAAATGTACATCTTGAAAAATAGGAAAAACACAAAAAATAGGTAAAACATGGAAAACAAGTAAAACATGAAAGTCAGGAAAATCATGAAACAAGAAAAAAACTTTTAAAAAAATAACATTGTGAGAAATATGAAAAACACGAAAAATACGGAAAATCATGAAAAATATGAAAATGGTGAACATTTTGTAAATCATTAAATCATGGAAATCGTGAAAAACATGAAGATCGTGGAAACCATGAAACAGGTCGTATTTAAACCAACAAAGCATACACTAAATAAACTCAAATGACAGAAACAATAGTTTGGATTAAAAGAATAAAATATTTATGTCTTTTCAGTTACGGTGCCTTCACTTGCAGCGCGGAGCATATTAATGATTAAAAACTCTCCGTAAATTAACATATGAATATAACACGATAACATTTACATGACTTTTCATTAACTTCGGGAATTTTTTTAAGGTTTCCCATAAACTCTGAAAACATCCCAGATTATAGATGCTGTCATCTTCTTCTAAAAGGGAGACATGTGAGACTCACCTGGGACCTGGCACCGTGAGGCTTCTTTTTGAACATGCCGCTAAACACCCCTCCCTTCTCCTGGGGGGGGGGGGGACATATAAAAGTAAATTCATAGTACTAATACATGTCAAAGTTAAATAAAACACAGTAGTTTTGTATTCTGATGCCGCAGCCGGCGGGAGGGAGGGAGGGGAGGGGCCACAGCAGTTCTTCCAAAATTGCTGATGCATGCAGGTTCAAGCATGCGCTTCCAAACAGACACAATAACAACAACAACAACACACCCTTCTCCCACTCACCGGCCAATGAGGCGACCGCAACACACCTATTGTGAAAAACATCTCCGTCACCAGTTCTCACTGAGGAACACCTCGTCCTGCTCTTTAGAGGAAGGTTCCACCGCAGTGACCATCGGATCGCAGATTATATATGTATATATATATATATATATATATATATATAAATAAATGTGTATGTATATATATACACACACACATATGTATGTGTATGTATATATATATATATATATATATATACACACACATATATAAATAAAATATGTATGTATGTATAAATATATATATATATATATATATATATATATATATATATATATATATATTAAAGAAACATATTTACAAAATGTTTACTTTACTTTTGTTCTCTTTGTTTTGTGTGAGCTCACATAAACAGAGGTGTGTAGTGTTGCGTAATTGTAGTTTCACCTTGTGTACAATACTGTATCTAATGATAATATATTCCCAGTGTGTGTTTCTTCTTCTCCAGAAAGCAGAACACACACATGAAGCCCTCACCTTCGCTGTGTGACCGTCGGCCCTGAACTCAGCATCCAGGAGATCCTGAAAGCATCACAAGATTAATCCTGAGATCACTGGAGGGGGGGGGGGACGACTCACCTGAGACGACCTCCGCTCACGGCCTGGGGGGGGGCGCTGCAGACGCCCGGACAACACACAAGAGGGTTAGGAGGAGGAGGAGGAGGAGGAGGAAGAGGAAGAAGAGAAGAGGAGACTCACCTTGGAGGACTTGCTCTCCGTCAAGTCGTCACTGCTGACAGACAGTCCAGGGTTCTGTATGGAACCACACACACACACACACACACACACTATTAATTATTACTTTAAATTCTGACTAAAATACATTTACAACATTAACTTTATTAAATCATAAACACACCGCCTCAGATTTGGTGGATTTTTTGAACATCCCACCGAACAACGCTGCTTTCTGCTGGAAGAGAAGGAACAGAGGAACATGAAACGGACGTTTGGTCTGAAACACGAAGAACCCTCTTCAGGAGACGAGTAGCCGCTAACGCTAACTTAAAGGATGAGAACCCTCTTCTGTCTGTGTGTGTAGTACTAGAGTGTAGTACTAGTATTAGTGTGTGGTACTAGTGTGTGGTACGAGTACTAGTATTAGTACTAGTAGAACAAGACTAGGACCCTTCAGTCACGTGGGTCACCCAGAGGTCAAACACAGTAACAGCGTCACTCACAGCCACGCCCCCTTCGTCACAGTCCAGATCCAGATCCGCGTATCGATCCTGTCCAACAGAAGTCCATCACGTGACACGAGACACGAGGAACGAGCCCTGAACGCCCCGCCACCGGGTCACGTGACTCACCATGTCCGCCCTTGTTGACGTTTCGGTGGTTTGACTTTGATGTTCTTCCGGCTCCCGGCGTTGTTTCACTCACCCTGGGAAGATGCGTTCAGGGTCCGACAGCCGCCTCTCCTCCTCAGGGACAACCTCGATAACAACAACAAGAAGAAGGAGGAGAAGAAGGAGGAGGAGGAGAAACAGTCACCGGGCTGAAGAGGCGAGGCTTCTTCCACGAGCACACCGCGACGGGGAGATGACGTCACTGAAACCGGTGCGTCCCGTTTGTTGTCCTCCTCTTCTGTGTGTTACCTGCGTTGGTCGACCAGGTGAGGGCGTCTCGGCGTGGCGCTGCGTTCAAGTGCAGCTCGGAACATTGCCACACACACTTGTGGCGCCGACTCGCTGCGCGGGGCTTCTGCCGCCCCCTGCTGGCCCATCCTTCAACACCAGTTTGGCTTCTTACGAGTCCCTGAACGTCGCATGTCAATCTCCACCTCACACAGGTCCTTGAGGAGTTGTACATAACCCATGAGGGTTTTGAAGTACGCTTTTTATATTGCATTGTTTTAATAATGCTATAGACGTTTTAATCTACTTCCACTTACAGTTAAATCGGACTTTTATTTTGAAATGTTAAAAAAAACACTTTTATTTGATGTTGAAATGCAAACTTGACGGTGCGGCTCCGGATGGACAGATGCACATTTTATTTGAAGTGTGATAAAAGACAAGGTGCTGATAGCTCACAAGTTTAATTCATGTTTATTCACCTAAAGAGAGAAAATAAAGAAGTTTCACCAGCATTCAGTTTCACGCCAATTCATAAGTTTGTTGTTGTTGTTGTTGTTGTTGTGTATTTTATTCAGTAATTTTAATACAATAAAATATTATTCTATATAATATACAAAACACAAACACTGAAAAAGTAGAAGCAAGACATGCTTATATATTCTTATCCTAAATTGTTATAGTGTTTGCATTTTAACGTAAAATAAAAGTGTGCTTCCTTTCAACTTCCACAATTCAACCATGAAGAGGAAGTAGATCAAAACGTCCATGAATGATTCAAACAATACCAAATAAAAGGCGATGTTCCTGATCCCATGTGAGGTCAAAGGTCAAAGGTCAGAGATGTCTATGGGTACAGGTTGTAAAGCACTCTGAGACACATGTGTAGACTCCACCATGGTGATCAGGAGGAGGGCGCCCCCTGGTGGCGAACCCTCACATTGACGTGGACACACTTCACTGAGCCTTCAGCGGTTTGACACCACGAGACGTTATATGAAAGAGTTGCTTATTGATTCTGATCCTTTATTATAAAAGACAACACAGTGGGTCATGTGTCTGTTGATTCAGACAACAACAACAACACCATTTCTGTCAATACATGTCATTCAAGCACAACACATCTTACAGTTACAAGAATAATCTAATAATCATATTTACAGGGACTTTCTACAATGTTTTCATAAGACATTCTTTTGAACGTCCTTCATGATATCCTGTATTGATTGTCCGAGCTTCCTTATGTATTCATTTCAAACCAAAGACTTTCTTATCTTCAAGTATATGTGAAAACCTTACAACTCTACAAGAGGATAGAAACATCCATCAAAGAACAATATTCATCAAACCCGTCGAGCTCAGAGCATTTTACATTCCCCTGCAGATCAATGTGAGTTCAGGTCAACAAAGAGCATCATGAGCAGTGAGAGCCTCCATGACTCAACACACACAGGAAGGAGCGCCACCTACAGGAACTCAGACGCCTACACAACAACAAGGAGGAGATGGACAAGCCCCGCCCACAAGGTTTGATTGACAGGTGAAGAAAAGTCTGCTCAGCGACGATGATGGAAACAAAATAAGTTTAAGACTTAAAACACAGACTTTAATCAGATGTCCCTGAACTCACTTCTGTCTATTTGAGTTTACTGAACTCAGCAGTGTCTCCAATATAATAAAACCTAAGTCCAGCATAGAGAGGCTGAGTGAATGTGGTCTGGACTCTGTGAAGGAGAGTCATGGTGTCAGAGACGCTGTAGAAGGACAGAACACCTGCTCTGGGATCCAGGTACACTCCTAATCTGGAGGACCGAGGACCAGAGACGCGAGTTTGGACTTTGTTGTACCAAAAGTTATAACTGTTACTGACACAATGTAACGCCCAAGAGTTGTTATTGTATCCAAACTCACATTCAACCCCGCTCCCTGTTCTGCTGATATTCTTGTATGAGACGGCTACATAAACTACTTCTCCTCTCCACTCCACCTCCCAGTAACAACGTCCAGTCAGACTCTCTCTACTCAGGACCTGACAACATGTGAACCTGTCTGAGTGACTAGAATAAGACTGATATTCACTCATAACTGTTGCTTTTCTGTTCCCATCAGATAATAACAGCTGTCTGAATGCTGTGTTTGGATCCAGAGTGATGTCACATGAATACTTTAAGAATCCAGCTCTGGTCTCGGGCTCTGTTTGAGACAGTAAAGCGTCCACTTCAGTCACTGCCAGTGAGTTTGTCCACTCATCCCCCAGAACGTCCTGTAGCTTATCTCTGACTTCTGACACAGCCGCCGTCACATCCTCAAAGTGTCTCAGAGGACGGATATCGATGCCGGACGAGTGTGTAGCCTCAGCGCGTGGTGACAGTGAGGGGTAGCGGAGGAGAAACTGCTTGAGATCCTCTGTGTGTGACAGCAGCTTCAGCTCAGCCTCGTTCCTCTTCAGCTCAGTGATCTCCTGCTCCAGCTTCTCCTGAAGCTCTCGGACTCGACTCACTTCAGTTCTCTGCCGGGATCTGACCTGCTGCTTCACGTCAGAGCTTCTCTTCTCCATGAGCCGGATCAGCTCAGTGAAGATCTGCTCACTGTCCTTCACTGTTTTATCAGCAGAGAGGTTGAGGGCCTCCACCTCCTGATGGAGCAGCTTCAGGTCTTTCTCTCGGTCCTGGATCCTCTGCTGGATGTGGAGTCGACTCCCCTCCAGCTCTCTCTGCCTCTCGGTCCTTTCTGCTGCAGCTGAGACTGTGTCGTGGCCTTTATGTTCCTCCAGAGAGCAGAGGTAGCAGATACACTGCTGATCAGTACGGCAGAACATCTTCATCACCTCGTCATGACGAGAGCAGATGTTCTCCTGCAGCTGGTTGGAGGGCTCCACCAGCTTGTGTTTCTTTAAAGGAGGTACATCATGATGAGGCTGGAGGTGTTTCTCACAGTAAGAAGCCAGACACACCAGACAGGACTTGAGGGCCTTCAGTCTCCTCCCAGTGCAGACATCACAGGCCACATCTTCAGCTCCAGCATAGCAGTGATCAGCAGGAGCAGCTTGGAGTCCAGTCTTCTTCAGCTGCTCCACTAGAACTGCCAACATGGTGTTCTTCAGCAGGACGGGCCTCGGTGTGAAGGTCTTCCTACACTGAGGGCAGCTGAAGAGTTTCTTCCCCTCCTCTTCCTCCCAGTGGGCTTCAATACAGTTCATGCAGTAGCTGTGTCCACATGAAGTAGTCACCGGATCCTTCAGGAGATCCAGACAGATGGGACAAGAGATGGATCCCCGATCCAGCTGAACTCCTTTCTGCTCCATTTCTCCTCTCAGGAGCAACGACTGTCTGAGTTTCACTTCCTCAGAAGAGACTCTGCTTTGACTTCTGATGTGAACAACATGTGGCGGCTCAGTGAACGGGGCGTGTCAGCTTGATTGCTTCACCACCATGTTGGTCGCACCCATCTTTAGAAATGTTGATCTGAAGGGGAGGGCACCAGGAAGAATGTGGACAGAGTGCAGTCACCTGTGTTTGAGAGCAGGAGGAAGAGGGAGGGGCTTATCAAGCTGGACTTCATTCCTGGAGGAGCTGAAAGGGAGTGAACCAACAATAACAGTCAAATTAAACTAATGTTTGACCTGAAACATGGAGGATGAAGAACACTGTTGTGTTCAGGAGGACAGCAGCTTCACGTTAACGTGGACCAGAATAAAGTGTCACTACAACTCTTTGTTCCAGAGTTCATTGAGTCAGAAGAAGGTTCAACCCGACATGCAACTAGAGGAACGACTGGTTAATGTTAATGATACACGTCAAACTATCGCCACCAAAACAGGTGTTGTTGTTGTTGTCAACAAATCTCATCAACAAACTGTGGCAGACCAGGGGAAAGCAGAGCAAACAGGGCATCGGAGGCGGATCCCAAAGCTCAGGTTGGGGGAAGTGATCGACGGGGCGTACTTCCCACTGCAGGTGCTACAGCCAATTGGCACATGGGAGTGGTCACACCTGCAGCCCATCAGCTGATGTATATCAGAGTATATCTTCCCTCCACTGGAAGGCATGAGGGGAGAGCTGCCTGAAGAGGAAAGGAGAAGGAGAGGAGGAACCTCAGGAGAGGCGTCGCGACAGACCAGAGGTAACTGGAGCCTCTCCCCTCTCTCCTCTGTCTGCCCACACAGGAGATACGAACCGAAGCAGGTGTGAGACCAAAGACCAGAGACCCGACCGGGAAGAATCCTTTGTTGCCGTTAGATGCCCATTCCCCCCTTTTTCCTATACGTTTTATTAAAAGACCCTTTATTTTGCACTACGTCTCTGAGTCTCCTGATTTTATTCCGAATCTCACCTCCACATCCCCCGGGTTGCCACATTTGGTGGAGGATGCGGGCACGGCGATCTATCGCTAGAGATTCTGAATAAAATCGGTACTCAGAGAGTCCCGCAGTGCTATGGAGGACGCCCTAGCACAGCTCGTGCAGACGCAAACCCAGCAGGCACAGAGCCTAAGAGCATTTCAGGATGCTATGACAACTCTGGGTCAGCACCTGATGAGACCGGAGAGGCCGACGGAACCCAGTAAAGTGCTCACCAAGCAGACGGCCGATGATGACATTGAAGCCTACCTAAGTGTTTTTGAGAGAACGGCAGGGAGAGAGAGGTGGCCTCCAGCAGAGTGGGCCGGGCTACTAGCCCCGTTTTTAACAGGGGATGCACAAAAGGCCTGTCGGGACCTCGGCCCCTCCAAAGTAAATCATTATGAGGTGTTAAAAGCCACCATCTTGGCTCATTATGGACACAACCTCCAGACCAGGGCCCAACAGTTCCACTCCTGGACATATGACGCTACGGCCCCCGTACGGCCGCAGGTTGCCACCCGGATGCGACTGACACGCAGTTGGTTAACCACGGGAGCCGGACCTTCAGCCCTGGACCGAGTTGTGATGGACCATTGTGTTAGAGCACTACCCAGGGATGCCAAACTACGTGCCTCCCAAAGCAGCCCAAAGACGGTGGATGATCTGGTCAACGTATTGGAAAACCACCAGGTCACAGTGGAGCTGATGCGGAGCAGTCGACACGAGGGAAACAAGCCAGGGTGGACTAAGGACCCCGTGATACCACCTCCACTACTCCGCCAGATTCCAAAGGTGGGACAGGTTTGACCGCCGCCCCAGCGTCGACCCCTCGTGAATCCGGACCGCCGAAAGTGCTTCAACTGTGGCCAAGAGGGCCACGTGGTCTTGAATTGTCCGGTGAATGACGTCTTGATGCCGACGGCAGGCTCATCTGATCCACAACAGAAGGCCGGCAGCTACCTAACCACCTGCTGGGCCCATGAGGGCGCCAGGGCCCCAAAACTTCCCGTCAGAATAGGGGACGAGGATACAGAAGCCCTACTGGACTCGGGGAGTGCTGTCACGCTCTTACGACCCGGGCTGACAACTGGCCCCCGGGGGCCCCCTATCCCAGTCTCCTGTGTCCATGGGGATTCGAGGAATTATCCCACCACCCACATTAAGGTTCAGACCACAAGGGGAACTTTTGAAGTCATGGCGGGAGTGGTAGAAAATTTGCCAGTACCAGTGCTGATTGGTCGAGACTGCCCCATATTCTGGCGTCTGTGGGCCCATAGGATGACCAGCAACAGGAGAAAACCTAAAAACAGACCTCGGAGCACCCAGAATACCAAGTTGCTAGATGCCTGTGCAGCACCATCTAGCCCGACTGGTTCATCAGCAGAGCAGACGGACGAGGAAGCCCCGGCCCCAGCAGAGGCCCCAGCAAAGAGGAAGACCTTCAAAGAAGAGGTGAGAAAGATGTTGGAAATGGGAATTATTGAGGAATCTCATAGTGCCTGGTCAAGCCCCATTGTGCCACCTGGGTCTAGAAGAGGCAAAGTACCTTGGCTACACGATTGGGAGAGGCGTCGTGAGACCCCAACTCAGGAAGGTGGAAGCCATTACCACCTGGCCGAAGCCAGCAACGAAACGGCAAGTTAAAACGTTCCTGGGACTGGTGGGATATTATCAGGGTTTTATCCCTCACTTTGCTACCATTGCAGCCCCCCTATAGCCTGATGATGTCATCCTCATAATTCTAGTCAGAATGTGAGTCTGATCCGCTCCGTTGGGCTGTGATTATGGGGCGTGTTTCAACCCAACCAGGAAACAGAGTAGAACACAGAACAGAACAAAGAGTAGAACACAGAGTGGAACACAGAACAGAACAAAGAGTAGAACACAGAGTGGAACACAGAGTGGAACCGTACACTTCCATTATTCATCGTTGTTAAATGAACATAACTGGAGAACATGACCCCGGCTGACCCCAATCTAAGGACTGATGAAGTACTCAGAACATTAACTACAGTCTATAAAACTATGAAACTAAAGAATAAAGAGAACAGTGAGATCAAATTTGTGATTGTTTATTGTTTGAATCATCTGGTCGATACATAACTAATACAGGTTATTTTAAAACAAGATACCAGAAGGTGTCAGCGGTCCGTGGAGAAAAATACAAGATGTACATCGAGAATATCACCGTGTCGCCTTCAGGAGGAAAACGAGAAGGCAACACTTGCAGTAGAAAATATACAGCCATGAGATTATAAAATTATACATTTATTATATATATATATATATATAATATATATTATATAATACATATTATATAATACATATATAATATAGTATATATATTACATATATATATATATATTTATGTATATATGTATTATATATATAATAGTGTATATATATATATATGTATCATATATATATATATATATATATATATAATATTTTTGATATATCTATGCACATTATCCCCCCCCAAAGTAACCAATAGAAACCACACAGGTAAAACCAAACAAGTGTCCAGGGCGTCCAGGACGCCGTGGGAGAAGTCTTTGGTGGATCTTCCGCCCGCGGAGCTCCAGAAACGTAGGAATGTAAGTCCATCTGAACACAGAGAGCTTCTGCGTCGGGGTCAGGGGTCAGGGGTCACGGCTGCAGTTGCTTAAAGGGGGCGTTGCGCAATCTTTTAGAGTCGCCGTGCTCCGCCTCTAGAGGAGGAACGTCGGTCCACACGGCGATGAAGGATGATGGATAAGTGATGGGTGAAAACAAGTGGTCCTAGTGGCTGATTGATAACGCTGCTGGTTCTCACCAACGGGAAGGGGGGGGGGGGGGCACTTTGGGTGATCAGTAAATCAATCGCAACCTTGAATCACAAACTTGAACTTGAACTTGAAGCACAGAGTACAGTTGCATTATTCACACACACACACACACACACACACACAGACACACACACCAGACACACACACACACACCAGACACACACACACAGCTGCTGTTCTTTGGCCTGAGAAAACAGTTTAAAAGTTGAATTTGCAGCATTCTCTCTGTTATTTGGATATTTAATTTTCCTCAGAAGAAAACATCGACATGGTCCCGTCAGCGTTTCCTTCCACTCCACGTGTGTGTGTGTGTGTGTGTGTGTGGGGGGGGGGGGGTCATTGTGATATAAGATCATTTTGGTGCTTCTAGCTTCTCGAGTCCCGCAGCTCAAAAGGAAAAGGGGCGTTGACCATTTGGGACTTATTTATGTACAGAGTGGCGCTCGCCGGGAAGTCGGCGTCCAGTTGGGCAACTTTTGATGGAAAAGTTATGTGTGTGTGTTTCGCGTCGGGGTTCGTCGACAGCGATCAGGGTCACCCACAGGTTATCCAGAGGTCACCCAGAGGTCAAGGGGTCAGAGGCGGCGTTCACCAGGCGCTGCCGTGGCTGCTGACCGACTGACAGTTGCTGTAGCGCTTCTTCACGATCATGCTGATGTAGGCCTTCATCAGCTTGGCTATGTCCATGACCTGAGGAGGAGGAGGAGGAGGAGGAGGAGGAGGAGGAGGAGTCTTTAAACGTTGCGTGGTGTTTCAGTTCATCATCTGGATGCTTTCACTTCATGTTGTTATTTGTTTGTTGTGTTTTTTGTTTGTAACTTTGTGTTTTTATGTTTGTTTGTTTCTAGGTGTTTCTTGTGTTTCTTGTTTGTAAGTAAAAACTAACAACAACAACAACAACAACAACAACAACAACAATACGGACAGTGGCCTCAGTGCGTACGGACCGTGGGCGTTTCGAAGACGAGCTCGCGGCCCTCCACGGCGATCCTGTAGGTGTTGGCCAGCGGCGCTCCGAAGGAGAGGATGTGTTCGTAGGGGAACACCTCCAGGGGCCACGGCTCGCCGCGCGGGTACACGGACACGGCGGCGCGGCTCACGCCGAGCCACAGCTCGGCCGGGAACGCTCCGTCACGGCACTGGGGAGGGCGGGCGGCGTGAGGGAGGCGGCCTCAGGAGCGTGACCTCAACCCCGACCCCGACCGAGGGGGCTTCAGGTGTGCCACGATAAAATAAGGAATTTGGGAGTTTTGATTTATTTATTTATTTGTGAAAAGTTATTTGAAAATAATAATTATAATTCTTTTTTCTTTTTAAGGATTTCCAAGAATTTAAATTTGAGTTTCAATCGTCTGATATTTAAAAAAATGTAATCATCGGATATTTGTTTGAAAATGTATAAGAATCAAGTAAAGAGAAGAACACTTTTTTTCTTAGTTGATAAAAAAAAAAGAATTTCAATTATTCCGAGTTACAACAAATATTTAAAAAGAGAAAAAGGTTGGGAAAGAAAATCTTTTTTTGAAAAATAAGGAATTCCAATAAATCAAAAATTTATTCGTCTATTTGTTTGAAAAATTCTATGAATCAAGAAAAGAGACGAATACATTGTTTTATAATTTATAATAATTGCTAAATTCAGAGTTTTAATCGTCTATTATTTCTTTGAAAAAAAACTAGAATTCACATTATATTAAAAGTGTTTAGTTTGAACTGTATTATCTGTGAGAAAAAATATATAAAATTAAGACAGGAGAGAAATTCTATTGTATACATCCCCCCCAAAAAAATATGTTTTCCTATTTAAAAAAATTCTAAATTTGTTAATTAAAACTGTTATTTTCAAAAGAATATTATATAAATAAAGAAAAGAGACTAATAATATTTTTTTTGAATTTCTTACATTTGAAAAAATGGTATTCCAATTAAATAAGAAATGTTTAGTTTGAACTGTATTATTTGTAAAAAAAAAAAATTAAATCATGAAAGGAGAGCAAATATAGATTATATATCTCCCCCCCAAAAAAAATATTCTATAAATTCTAAATTTGTTAATTAAAACTGCTATTTTCAAAAAAATTAAATGAAAAAAATTATAGTTTCCAAAATTTGAAAAAAAGGTATTTCTAATAAATCCTAAATTGTGAGTTCAAATTTTCTTAATTTAGTTTGTTTGAAAAAAAATTCTAATACATTTAGTTTTTTACAAATTTGACAAGCTTTTGAAAAAATCAATAATCCGCCAGGTGATAAAGCAGAGAACGTCCTCACCTCCACGTTGAACAGCGTGGAGCCGTAGCCCGGCCACTCCTTGGCCACCGCCATGTACTTGACCATGGCGGCGTTCTGGCTCACGCCCTGCAGCTTCCTCCACTTGTCCGTCACGCTGGTCCTCAGCGCCGCCGCCTCCTCCCTCAGCCGCGCCTCCAGGCTGTTCTCCTCCTCCAGCTTCTGCCGACTCAGCGAGCCGCTCCGGAAGCTCCGCCTCAGCGTTCCCTCCAGGAAGCTGGAGCGCTTCCTCTCCGCGGTCCCCGAGCCGGAGCCGGGAGCGAAGGTCCTGGCCGAGTTCTGCACGCGGGCCCGCAACCGCGCCATGGGGAACACCAGGGACATGTCGGGGCCGGCGGCCTGGGCGCTGTGGTCGCCCTGCAGGTACTGAAGCCTCAGGGCGGCCAGGAACTGGAGGGTCTCCTCGGGGCCCGGGTACCGACCCCGGATCACGGCCTCATGGGCCTGTGGACCAAAGAACCTCAGGTAGAACCTCCAGAACAAAGAGGAAGTCGAGAGAAGTTTCTCACCGCTACAACGACACTGATGCTAGACTTACGGTACAATACTCAGAGTACTAGACTTACGGTACACTACTCAGAGTACTAGACTTAAGGTACAGTACCACAGCCGCACGTTGCTTTGCTCGAACCGAAGCTCAACTTGAGGAAATCACACGTGACGCCGTAAGTGGAGACGTTAGAGCGCAGTAAACACTCCGTCCGATGTGTGACAGTGTGCGTCGACTAAAGTCGCGTAACGCCTCACGAAAACTACAAATGGTTTGAGATTTGTTAAATAAGACGTCCTGCTTCAGGATAGCGTTCCCGGCTGAAGCTCCGCCCCCCGGCGGCTCACCTGCTCGAACATGAAGGCGAACTCCACGCCGTCGGGGGGGACGCGCTCCGTGTCCAGGAAGCAGTAGAGCTTGAAGTAGAACTTCCACCCGGCGCTGTGCTCGTCTGGGCTCGCCGAAAGCCTGGAGACAGAGCAGCGTGATTATTAATACTATTAATATTAATGTCATTAATATTTCCTGTTGCCTCCTTACTTTTCAAACTTGGCGAGCACGTCGGCCACCACGGCGCGGCTCTCGATGGCCTTCTCTGCGGCGGCGCTGTGCTCGAACAGAGCGAACATGTTGCGGCTGTCCTCCATGGCCAGACCCCGGATCAGCTTCTCCACCACCTGAACCCACAGGAGAACCCACAGGAGAACCCACAGGAGAACTTTAGAGCACGACAACAGAACTTTAGAACAAAGAACCTTTCAAACCAGGGTTATTTAAAGAACCTTTTCCTTAAAGAGTTCTTCAGAGAACCTATAAACGTACCTCAAACTAAAGAATGGTTCTCTATTAGGTGATGGTTCTTCGTTGAACCACAAAGCCCCTTAAAGAACCATTTAAGAACCTTCATTTTCATGTGTGCAGGTTAACTCTGTGTCACGGGGACTCTTCAGTTAACCCTTAGTAGACCCTTAGGGGACTCCGTGTCACGGGGACTCTTCAGTTAACCCTTAGTAGTCCCTTAGGGGACTCCGTGTCACGGGGACTCTTCAGTTAACCCTTAGTAGACCCTTAGGGGACTCCGTGTCACGGGGACTCTTCAGTTAACCCTTAGTAGACCCTTAGGGGACTCCGTGTCACGGGGACTCTTCAGTTAACCCTTAGTAGACCCTTAGGGGACTCCGTGTCACGGGGAACACAGGCGCATGAATGTTCCGGGTTAGCTCTTCAACGACGTGGGCCAACATTGGGGGCCGGTGGCCACGCCCCCCGGGCGGCGGACGCACCTCTCCGGCCGTGGTGTGTGAGTTGATGGTGATCCTGCAGGAGCCTCCTCCGTGGCAGTGGACCGTGGTGCTCATGTCCTGCCGGGCCACGACGGCGCGGATCTCCTCGAGCGACGGGACGTTCTCCCGGCTCCGGGTCTTCCTCAGGGCGTCCAGGGCGAAGGCGGCGTAGCGCTCCGCCTCCGAGCCGGGGGCGAGCTCCCGGGTCCTGCGGGGAGAGAGAGGGTTGGGATCGGCGGTCGGGCGGCGGGCGGCGGGGGGACCCGGCGGCGAGCGCCCATACCTCTTGAGGTGGAACCGGAGGTACCGCAGGACGCTCCTGGTGGGCAGGAAGGTGCAGGACATGCAGGCCAGGATCTTCCAGGCGCAGAGGTCGGCGGCGCCGCCGGGCCGCGGCGGCCGCACCGTCTGCTTCACCAGCTGGCAGTAGAGCTCGTCACGCAGCGCCTTGAGCTCCTGGCCGGCGCGCAGCACGCCCTGGATGACGGGCGCCGGGTCGGCCACGCCCTCCAGGTGCTGCAGCGAGCTGAACACCTGGAGGGCCTCGTCCTGCAGCGTGGTGTAGCTCCGGAGCCTCAGGGCTGGGGGGGGGGGGGGGGGGGCCACTTATAGAAAACCGCCTCTAAAATCTTGTTGTTGTTGTTTGTGAGACTCACCGCTGAGGTGGATGTCCCCGTAGGGCAGCGGCAGCAGCGGCGAGTGCAGCGGGTGGAGGCTGTGGCGGAGGATGGGGTTCCTCCTGTAGATCTGTTCCACCACCTCCGGGTTCAGGCAGTTCTCCTGCGAGAGCAGAGCACCAATAACGGGCTGAGGGCGGAGCTTAGTACCTGAGGGCGGAGCTTACTACCTGAGGGCGGAGCCACGCTGACCGCCTGAGGGCGGAGCTTAGTACCTGAGGGCGGAGCTTAGTACCTGAGGGCGGAGCCACGCTGACGACCTTAGGGAGAACACTTTTCCATCGTGGAGTTTGCGTGCATCTTCATTTTCCTCTAACTGTTTACTGCCCTAATGCATGCTGGGACACGCTCCTACCTTGATGTCCTGCAGCAGCTGCTGCGTGGGCGTGTCGATGGGCGCCTTGGCGTCGATCACCGTCTGCACGGCGTTGGCCCAGCGCGCCGCCTCGCTCTGCAGTTTACAGTACAGACGGTACGAGTGCTTACGGCCGTACACGATCACGCTCCAGTAGCCTGGGGGGGGGGGGGGGGATTAGCCAGGCGTCCATTGAGCACATTGATACTCCCTCCCTCTCCCCCCCCCCTCTCTCTCTCCCTCACCGGTGTCCTTGAAGACGCGCTCGTCCGGCGCCGCCACGGAGCAGAGGCTGCTCAGTACCAGCGCCCCCAGCTTGGGGGCGCTGCGCTCCGAGCTCTTGTAGTAGTCCAGCGAGTTGTGCGTGAGCAGGAACCAGCGCTTGGTGAGCTTCAGCGAGGCCTTGGAGCTGCTCTTCATCTCCTTGTGCAGCCAGCCTGAGGAAGAGGAGGAGGTCTTAGTCTCTTGAACCAGCTGAGTGGGCGGAGCTTGTTGCTGATACATGATACACGTTTTCTGATGTATAAACGAAGAGCCAGAAAAAAGACTATAATATGAATAAATAAATAAATTGAACAATTTATTTTAAGTGTAGTTTTGTTTCCATTTATCAAATGTTTATATATGTATATATATATATACACACACACACACACACACATATATATATATACATATATATACATACATACATACATATATACAAATATATACATTTATATACAAAACTATATATCTAATTATTAGATCTATATATATCTATCTATCTATATATATATATATATATATATATATATATAACTATATATATATATATAGTTATATATATATATTTAATAACGGATATATTATACATATACTTATAAATAATATATATGTTATAATTAGTCATATTATTAAATGTATACAAAATTATATATATATATATATATATATATATATATATATATATAAATAGATATTATATTATTATATATAAATAATAATTAAACATATTATTATATATATCATATTATACATATTATATATATTATATATATATATATATATCATATACATATACAATTGGATCCATTTCTTCGTCACCTCTGATGACGAACTCCTGGCCGTCGACGCGCGTGTCTCCCTTGGAGCGCTGCAGCAGCGTGATCCAGTGGTGCATCTCCTCCGGCGTGTCGGCGGTGCAGTGCAGCACGCGGTTCGCCGTGATCATCACGAAGGAGTTCGGCCTGCGGGGAGGAGCAGAGGTCATCACAAGGTCATCACGAGGTCATCACAACGCCCTTCACGAGCAGGGTTTATGACATTTAATAACTTCTGAGGATTGTTTAATACATTTAATGATTTCTTAGGATTGTTCAAGACAGATATATTTAAATATATATATTTATATATAAATATATGTTTATAAAAATAATATCTATATATATATATATATACACATACATACATTTGTAAATATATACAGTATATAAACCAGGGGTGGTCACACTTTCAGCATGCGAGCTACTTATAATAATGTGACCAAGTCAAGACGAGGGGGGGGGGGACTGGAGGACTGTGAACGCCACACGGAGAGACAGAAATGACACGCTTCTGCTGTAATATCGCGCTATAGAGGAAGTTACAGGGGGCGGGCCCATTTATTTTTCTGTGATGCGATCTACCAACACTACGCCGCCATCGACTGGCAGGTCGCCACGATCGACGTATTGAGCACCCCTGATATAAACATATATAAATAAATAGAATAAAATATATAGAGTAAATATATTTATATTTATTTAAACATATATAAATAAATTAATATAATTAAATAAATAAAGTACATATATAAGAAAAGTAATATATATATATATATATATATATATATATATATATATATATATATATATATATATGTAACAAGGAGTCAGACGAGAGGCATTGTGTGCAACTTTGAGACCGCGGAGCAAATAAACACAAAGTGTGTGAAGCCGGTCGGCTCAAAGGACAGAGCGGTCACACGTGACCTCTGACGTGACCTCTGACGTGACCTCTGACGTGACCTCTGACGTGACCTCTGGAGCCGGGCCTCACCTCTCCGGATTGTCTGCTGCACAAACCGAGTCGATCATCCCCACGTCCAGCGTGCCCTGAAGAGCGGTTCAGGGACAGTGTTCAGGGTAGGGATAATGAGACACACACACACACACACACACACGTTTCCTCCCCAGCCCAGCATCCATTATGACCACTCCATCTCCCAGGGTGCTTTGCGGCGGCACTCACCACGGCGTTCTGGGGGTTGGCCTGCTCGTCGTGCATCTCCCGGACCTCCTGCTCCGTGGCGCCGTGGACCTGACTCAGCACGCTGAACCACTGGCTGTGGACAGGCGGGTTCAGGCGGGTTCAGGCTTCTCATCGACTTCACACTCTCAGAACCTCTTGGTTTTAAACTTGTCTCATTCCATGTTTTCTAAACTACATAAAAATTAAATCTTTGTATTGGCTTGACGTGTTATAAAACGACGAGTCAGAAAAGAGGCAAAGAATATTATCAATAAATAAAATAATTGAACAATTTATCTTGGGTCAGTGTAGTTTTGTGTATTCAGCTATAAAAGGTTTATAAATTATAATTATAAATATTATATATACACATACATTATATATGAATGAATATATAACATATACTGTATATATATATTATATATAATATATAAATAATATATATATATATATAAATAATATAATATATATATATATATATACACATTACATATATATATATATATATATATAATACATATATAATATATATATAATATAATAATATTTATATATATATATATTTTTTTTTTTATTGACACCAAGCAGATACAATTTTGGTGAAAATTGAAGTGTAAGATATTAACCTTTAAGTTACCTCCCCCTTTCTTAATATGCTGTGTGTGAGTGATCTTGTGTGGGTGTGTGTGAGTGATTGTGTGTGTGTCTGTAAGTGTTACGATAATGTTTCGTCTCCATAGCAACGAGACGCAGCTCCTCGGCAGCAGCACCAGCGTACCTGGCGTCCTCGGCGGTCTCGGCGATCAGCTGGTACGTCCTCTCCGGCATCACGATGTTGATCCCATTCTCCTTCCCCGTGTTATCCACGATCTCCCTGCACTCGCCGGAGGAGGAACACGCGCGTCAGCTTCAGAGGTCAAAGTCATATACATATATATATATATATATATATATATATATATATATATATATATATATATATATATATATATATATATATATATATATATATATATATATATATATATATAATATAATATATATATATATATATATATATATATATATTATATATATATATAATGTATATATATATATATATATATATATATATATATAATATATATATATATATGTATTATATATATATATATATATATATATATATATATATATATATATATATATATATATATATATATATATATATATTATATAATACATATATAATATAGTATATATATATTATATAATACATATATAATATATATATATATATATATATATATATATATATATAACGTGAAAGTTCTGTCATCGTGTCGTTCAACAGGAATATTTTTATAATAAAGCGTGAAATTAAAATAATAAAATGGTCTTAATATTAGTACTAAATGAGAAAGGTTACATACTTATAATAATCATCAACATAATCACCATAAAACAATAAAAGAAAACACATTTAAAAGAAAGCTAATAATAAAGGTGCTGGATAAACGCTGCTATTGTAAAAGCACCCAGTGGCCATAAGAAGAACTGCATCCTAGTTATTGAGAGGATAATGTCATTGTGGTAATTGTATATCCTGATCTACAATCTCCACCTTAATCATTACACTTTGTTTAATTCATTAAATAATTGATTAAAATGATGTAAACCGTTTAAATCACTAATACAAAGTATTAGCCCTGAATGAAGGCTGTGGAGCTGCGTGGTACTCTAACAACCGGACGACTCGGCCACGCTCCCTCGCCCCGCAGCGCGCCCATGGGCCTCACTTGGCGCGGTGCATGTCCAGCGCCCCCTTCAGGCGCTCCTCGCCGTCGCTCTCGAAGTACAGCAGCCTGCTCTGCCGCAGCACGAACCAGCGGCGCTTCCAGTTGCGGCGCGACAGCGTGGACGAGCCGCCGCCCTTCTTGTGCAGCCAGCCCTGCTTCAGCGCCTCCTGCTTGGCCCGGAACCACAGGAACGTCTCGTCCTTCAGGACGCACCAGCGGCGGCGCCACGCGTTCAGGAGCCCGCCTGGGGGGGGGGGCGCTTACTTTAATTAAGAATGATACTATCCAGGGTTCTTACACATGTTGACCAGTGGATTTCCAGGACTTTGAACCAAATGTCCACGACCAAACTGAAATCTCGGTATAAACGTTAACAATTTAGAAAATTTGTCGTATCAAGAGCGTACGCCGGCTTACATTTTGAGCGTCTTTCTTTAAAAAAACTTGGCGTAAATGACTTTTCCAAAACTTCCATGATTTAAGTTTTTCCATGACTTTTCCAGGCCTGGAAATGACCATTTTAAAATTCCATGACTTTTCCAGGTTTTCCATGAGCGTACGAACCCTGCTACCACTAATATCACTACTACTACTAATGTTACTACCACTACTATCACTACTACTACTAATGTTACTACTATCACTATCACTACTACTACTAATGTTACTACTATCACTACTACCACCACCACCACTACTACTAATGTTACTACTATCACTACTACTACCACCACTACTACTACTACCACTGTTACTACTATCACTACTACTACCACCACTACTACTACTACCACTGTTACTACTATCACTACTACTACCACTCCTCTTCTTGGATCAGACCCTTGGTGTAAGGTTGTGATGACATGAAGGTACATAGAGTTATGAAGCCAATGAACCTTTATAATGCTGTATTTAAATGTGTGTGTTTGTGTGTGTGTGTGTGTGTGTGTGGGGGGGGTCCTCTGCTGTGATGAAGATGAAGGAGCTACCTTTGATGAAGAGGAAGCTGTGGAAGTAGGGCAGCGTGACGCAGCTGTAGACCGAGTCCCGTCGGTACGGCGGCTCGTCGTCGGGGTCGAGGCGCTCAAAGTCGTCCTCGCTGTCCTCGAACTGGAGGAGAGACGGCGTGAGACGTGGGGCGCTAGAGGCCGACTTCTATACAACCAGAGTCGCCCCCTGGTACGGCGCTCACCGATGACTGGGCGCCCTCCGAGCTGAAGCGGTACGCCCCCGAGCCGCTGTAGGTGCCGACGGAGCCGCGGTAGTCGGGGGACCACCGGCCGCCGCTGGGGACGGCGCCGCGCGACCAGCGCCGCCTCGTCGTGGTCGTCCCTGTCGTAGTCCGAATCCTCGTCCGGCGGGATGAGCTCCACCGGCTCGTCGTCCGGCGCCTCGACGAGCCTGCGGCGCAGCGAGGGCGGCGGCGGCGGCGGCGTTAGCAGGCTGGCGGCGGCGGCGGCGCCACGCCGTCGTTGGCGTACGGGTCTTCCTCCGACGAGTCGTCGCTCGTCCGGATGCCGCTCGTCCGCTGGCCGTCCGAGTGTCCGTGCTCGCTCGGGTTGGGCGAGTCCTTGAACGCCTCGTCGTCCGCCCCGAACCCTTCGTCCACCTCCTCCTCCTCGCCGCCCCTCCTCCGGCCGCCCTCCTTCTCCTCCTCCTCGCCGCCGCCCGCGAGCCGCCGATGATTCCGCACTCGTCGATCTCGTCGAAGTTCAGCGAGTCGAGGAAGAGCTGCGCCGCCTCGCACGCCTCGTCCTCCAGGCGCCGCAGCTCCTGGTCGCGGCGCCGCTGCAGGCGGAGCAGCTCGGCCTCCGTCAGGCCGAGCTCCTGGCGCTCCTTCAGCCGCTGCAGCGCCTGGATCTCACGCTCCAACCGCAGGATCTCCTCCACCTGGGACGCCTCGGGGGGGCGGGACGCCTCGTCGGACGCCGCCGTTGACTGCGGCGTGTGACCTGCTGCAGGTTGAGCCAGAGAGGACGCCTCCTCCTCCAGGTGGAGCTCCTCCAGGTGGACCTCCTCCTCCAGGTGGAGCTCCTCCAGCCGTCTGGCCTCCTCAGCCTGAAGAGGGAAGAAAGAAACCGACGGAGAAAACCTGTTTACAGAATGATTGGAAAAGGTTGATTTGAACTGAAGAAACTGAAGAAACCTCGAACCTCTGTGGCAAGACGCTCAGCCTCCAGCTGCAGTCTCTCCCTGCAGACAGACAGACAGGCAGAGAGACAGACAGGTAGAGAGAGAGAGACAGAGAGACAGACAGGCAGAGAGACAGAGAGACAGACAGAGATCAGATTAGCCGGAAACACCAGTAATTACATTTCCCGCCATTATAATCCCATAAAACAAGATGACCATCACAACAACAGTACCTCTCCTCCTCCTCCTCCTCCCTCCTCCTCCTCCTCTCTTCCTCCTCCTCCCCCCTCCTCTCCTCCAGCAGCCGTCCGTAGGCCCGGCGGCCCAGCCGTCCTCTCAGGCGCCTCTGGAGGGCGAGCGCCGCCCAGCGGAGCAGCAGGTAGCGCCTCCTGCAGCGCGCCGCCCGGCAGTTCTTCTGGAGGACCACAATGCACTGCAGCAGCTTCCGGTACCGCCTCCTGTTGGCGGCAAGGCATCGGCCAATCAGAGCCGAGGATCCCTGAGCGTCTGACCTGTGGGTTGTTGAACACGGAGAGGTACCGGGCGGCGAGGCCCAGGGCGTGGGCCTGGATCAGGGTGGCGGCCCGCAGCACCTCCTCCTCCCGCCGCTCCTCCAGGAGGCGCTCCAGAGACTCCCGGAGGAACACCTGGGGGTAATATAAGTAACTATACTTCGTTACTACGAAGTATAGTACCTCAGAGATCAATTATCTGGTGATGTGATTTCTGTAGATGGCATTACTCTAGCATCCAACACCACTGTAAAGAATCTCTGTTATCTTTGATCGGGACTTGTCCTTTAACTCCCACATAAAGCAAATCTCAAGGACTGCATTCTTCATCTACGTAATATTTAAACAATCAGGCACATCTTGTCTCAAAAAGATGCAGAAGAATTGGTTCACGCGTTCGTTACTTCGAGACTGGATTACTGCAACTCCTTATTATCAGGCTGCTCTATAAGTCTCTTAGGTCAACTCCTTATGATCAGGCTGCTCTATAAGTCTCTTAGGTCAACTCCTTATTATCAGGCTGCTCTATAAGTCTCTTAGGTCAACTCCTTATTATCAGGCTGCTCTATAAGTCTCTTAGGTCAACTCCTCATTATCAGGCTGCTCTATAAGTCTCTTAGGTCAACTCCTTATTATCAGGCTGCTCCATAAGTCTCTTAGTATAATTACTCACATTACTACGAACACACATTGTCTTCTTTTCACACACACAGACACACACACACACACACACACACACACTCCCCCCCCCCCCCCACCCCCCCGGGCCTCACCTTGGTCTTGCCCAGCTGCCACTCCGCCCCCCCGCCGTCGTAGCGGTGCAGCAGCCGGGCGCAGCGCCCCCTGTGGTCGTCCGGCGTCACGGCGCCCGACATCAGCACCTTGTACCTGGAGGAGGAGGAGGAGGAGTCACCAGGTACCCACAACGTTAACGCCGGTGACACGCGGAGGTCCTGAAGGCGTGGAGACGCACCGGGAGCAGAAGTCCTGGAACGGTCTCCGGACCGGGAAGCCGGAGCGCCGAATCTTCACCGTCTCCAACATGCCGGAATACCGGAGCTGGTTCAGGACCAGCGTCGGGTCGAACAGGTCTGGCATCTGGAGGGGGAGGGGCGGCGGCGTGAGGACAGGTGCACAGGGACCTCCAGGAGAGGACGGGAGGTCCACTCAGGCGTCTGAGTCCCCACACCGTGCACTCAGATCAAGGTCTCCACGGGGACACACACACACACACACTGCCTGTTGTGCGTGTGTATCTTTGTTCTACGTTTAGTAAACATCAACACGTCTGTCGCTCGTATCGACCCACGTCACATGGTGTAGGCCCCTCCCCCTCCCTCGCAGAGCCCCGCCCCTCCCCGGCACGCCACTCGCTCACAGCCCTGACCTCGCCATCGAGGCGCCATACTGAAACGCATTCAGCGGCGCCCATTTTCCCGGGGACCCCTCTCTCGCCCTGTGACCTCAGTGGGCGTAGTGTGGGGGGGGGGGGGGATAAGAGGGGGCTTTCATCGCCGCTCGCCAGGCCGCCCTTCATCCAGTGGCACACACCTCCTCCGACGGACTGAATGGCGTCCTTTAACGGCGTTGGCATGCGGCTGGCCGGCGGTACAAAGCCGAGCTGTCAGGAACATCCAGGGTTTTTTCGCCCTCCGGCGCTTCCGATTTCCGCTCACGACGCTCCGGGAGGTCGACGCCTCCTCCTCCGGGGGCCATTTTGTGCCCCTTTCTTTCTCCCATTCGGTATTTCTAGCGACGCCTGAAGGGAGAGGCGGAGCTTAAGCGGACAGGAAGTCAGACAGTTCACAGGAAGTTGGAGAAAATCCCCCCACAAACCTTCCCTGTAACCTGGAGGACTCGTTCCACTTCCACCCTCCGGCCGACCCGCGCTCGGGGTACCTTCAGCCAAGAGGGGGGGGGGGGGAGGGGGGTCGAGACCCTCACCTGGAGCTGGACGTTCTCTTCTGACCATCGAGGTGAGGACAGAGACGCCATGAGGACGTGTGACGTATATATATATATATATATATATATATATATATATATATCTTTATATTATATATATATATATATATATCTTTATATTATATATTATATAGATGATATAGATGATATATTATTTATATTATATATATTATACATTATACATTATATAGATGATATAGATTATATATTATACTGTATATATTAAATATATTATTATTATTATTATATTATCTTTATATTATATATTATATAGATGATATATATTATATATTATTTATATTATATATTTTATATAGATTATAGATTATTTATATCATAGATTATATATTTGATATATGATATAGATTATAGATGATATATATTATAGATTAAAAAGATTAGATTAGATTATATATATTATAGATGATATAGATGATAAAGATTATATATTATATAGATTAAAAACTATATAGATTATAGATATATTAAATAGATGATATAGATTTTAGATATATTAAATAGATGATATAGATTTTAGATATATTATATAGATGATACACATTATATCTATAGATCTATAGATCTAGGTTACCGTGTGATGAGCGTCGCTCCAACAGGTTGAATCAAAATGCACGCTGGAGAAATCCCCGTCGGACAAGAAATGCATGCTAGTTCCTTCCTTCCTTCCCTCCTTCCCTCAGTGAGGAGACAGCAGACAGAGACCCGGCACGCCTAACTCTGCAGGACTTGAACCGGACGGTTGAATAAATGAAATAAAAAGAAAGCGTGTGCAACGAGCAGCACTTGAATGCACCGCTGCCCGAGTGCATGGAGGACAGCCTCAGAGGCGAGGAGACGAAGAGAGGGGAGGACCAGTTCCCAAATAACACACACACACACACACATACACACACACACACACACACACACACACACACACACACACACACACACACACACACACACACACACACACACACACACACACACACACACACACACACACACACACACACACACACACACACACACACACACACACACACACTGCCACCGCAAATCAAACAAAGGCTTTCAAACCCGAGAGGCCACTCCCCCTTTATCTGTGTGGAGAGGGAGGGCCGCGGTTGCCATGGCGATGCGTCTCCTGCTGAGGCTAATTTCTGCAGGGCCACGTGTGTGTATATTTGTGTGTGTGTGTGTGTGTGTGTGAGAGAGAGACAGAGCAGACCGTTTATATTCAAACCTGACTTTTGTGACCAGTTTATATATATATACACAACAATTATATATATATATATATATATATATATATAAATATATGTATATATATTTTTTTTGATATATCTATAAAGAATAATATATGAATATGCAAATATATAAATCTTTTGTATATATTTATATATATATATAGTGTATATATACACATATCTATATATGCTGTATATATATATATATATATATATATATATATATATTTGTATATATATATAAACAGTACAGTATATATAAATATATATACTGCCATATATATGAAATATATATTTTTTAAATTACAATTAAAAATATCTATATAAATATAACTATATATATATAGATAAATAAAAATAAAAATGTATATGAAAAATAAATGTATATAAAGAAACTTCTCCAACAGGACGAAGGTTGAGCTTGAGCTCAGACGATGCTCACTGATTGGTCAGAACACATCACGCTTTAAACTGACAGCTGGGAGTCACGAGAGAGATGAGGCTCACAGACACACACACACACACACACACACACACACACACTGTATAAATATATTGACATTTCTACACTGACCATCTGCAGGCTCTTTTTCGGACGCCTCTCGGGTCTCTTGAGGGCCGTGTCTCCCTGACCCTCGTTTCCCCCGGGGCGACCCTAAACCGCCCCCCAACCGCCCATTAAGCCTCATTCAACAGCCATCATGCGGCCTTGTTTAACACTCAGAGGCCAGCTGGGCTCCAGAGAAGCTCCGCCCCTTTGGTACGCATTACCCAGCAGGCCTGTGACCTTTGACCTCCCCACGTAAACAGAGTCTCATCCAGGGGGCGGCTCTTCTTCTTAAAGTCACTTTCACATTCCATCGGTTTGTTTCTGTTGTCATGGAAACGTCAGAACCAAGAACTTCCATCTGTGTGAGAGTGACAGTGTGTGAGTGTGTGTGTGTGTGTGTGTGTGAGTGTGTGTGTGTGTGTGTGTGTGAGAGTGAGAGTGTGTGTGTGTGTGTGAGAATGTGTGTGTGCGTGAGAGTGTGTGTGTGTGAGATAGAGAGTGTGTGTGTGAGTGTGTGTTTGTGTATGTAAGTGTGTTTGTGTATGTAAGTGTGTGTGTGTGTGTGAGTGTGTGATTGTGTGTTTGTGTAGGTAAGTGTGTGTGTGAGTGTGAGTTAGTGTGTGTGTTTGTGTATGTTTGTGTGTGATTGTGTGTTTGTATATGTAAGTGTGTGTGTGAGTGTGTGTGTGTGTGTGTGTGTGAGTTTGTGTGTGTGTGTGTGTGTGTACTCACCTTGTGTTTATTTGGTTTGATGCATCGGATGAAGAATGGATTAGACGAGCTGAGCGTTGCCATCAGAGAGTGAAGAGAGTCCTGCAGGAACACTGAGGTTACTACTGGGACTACTGGGACTACTGGTTCTACTGGGACTACTGGGACTACTGGTTCTACTGGGACTACTACAACATACTAGTAGTAGTACTACTAATAGTACTAGTAGTAAATTACTCTGAACATGTTATCTTTATATTTTGACTATTTCCAGTAAGCTTTTATTTTTTAAGTGACTTTGTATGTTTTGGGTGCTTTAATTTTGAAGTACTTCCTGTGAGAACCGGAAGTAGCTGTTAATATTGAAAACATGACGTTGCAAAAGTGTCCTGAAGGAAAAGTGTCTCCATGAGCCTGGAGGCTTCGTTTGTTCTGTTATCACAGTACTCCTGAGGGCCGCGTTGCGTTCAGGGTGTGTGGGTGCTCTGGCCGCTCGCCTTGAACTGGGTGCTGACGGTGGGCCGGCGGTGCGTGGCGCTCCGCAGGGTGTCCTGCTTGTTCCGGCTCAGCACGCGGTCGAAGAGGTCGTAGACGAAGTCCAGCCTAGGGAGGGGAGAACCGAGAGGAGAACCGTGAGGAACCGAGAGGAGAACCGAGAGGAACCATGAAGAACAGGAGAGGAACCGAGAGGAGAACCGAGAGGAGAACCGAGAGGAACATAATATAATATATATTATATAAATATAATATATAATATATATATATATATATATGATATAATAGATATATATATATATATATATATATAGTATATATAATATATATAAAGAAATATTTAAATATGTAATATATATATATATACATAATATACATATATATAAATACATATATACACATAATTAATGTATATTCATATAATATACATATTATATATAAACATATATTCATATAATATACATATTATATATTAACATATATTCATACATATGATATACATATAATATACATATTATATATAAACATATATTCACATAATATAAATATTATATATATAAACATATATACATACATATAATATACATGTAATATACATATTATATATAAACATATTCATATAATATACATATTATATATATAAACATATATACATATTATATTCGTATAATATACATATTATATATAAACATATATTCATACATGTAATATACATATTATATGCAAACATATACTCATATAATATACATAAACACAGGCATGGGGCAGCCTGTGGGGGGCGCTGTGCTCTACCTGCTCTCCCGCAGCAGGTTGAGGATGTCGTCTCTGAAAGTGTCTCTGTTCTTCTCCAGCATCCCCCTCACGTCGTACACCACCTGCATCCGGCCACAAGGGGGCGGCAGAGAGTTGAATGAGGGCTCAAAGAGACGAGCGGCCCACGTGACACATGAGCGGCGGCTGTACCTCTCCCGCATAGTGCTTCACTCCAAAGTTGTGCACAGCAACGCGAGGTTTCACGTAGAAAGAGTTTTTCTGGGAGAAACAAACAAATAAACAAACAAACAGACGTCAGACTCGCAGCACATCTGTATTCTGAGCTGGGTGTTCATAGAACAGCTGGAGGAACAAGAAGAAGTCTGACAGCAGCTTCAGCCGCCATGTTGAGGCCATGACTGACCAACCGCCACTTAATTCATCTAGAACTTTAAACACTGCTGAGTGGCTGGAATTATAGAATTATGTTGTGATAATATCATAATAATAGCATAGTAATTGCATATTACGTAATTGTATAAAAAAGGCATGATAGTATAATAATAGTAAAATAGCATAATAACATAGTAGTAACCTAACAATAACATAGTAGTAACATAGTAATAACACAGTAGTAACATAATAACTAACACCCTACCGAGTGCTGGGTGTGCAGCTTCTCCAGCAAAGTGCTGTCGGTGGCTTTAGGGAAGTGACTCTCCTCATTCATCAGCGCCAGGAGACCCAGTTTCTGTGGAGACCACCATCATCATCATCATCATCATCATCATCACCACCACCACCACCACCACCCTGTACCTTCTCGATGAGGTCCAGACATTCTCCGTTGTCCATCCAGTTGATGTCGGCCCACACCAGCCCCTCCCTGCAGGAGAGAACCAGCACATGAGGGAGGAGAGTTCCTGTCCCAGTCTCAGGGTGGGGACTATTATCCATGAGCCAAGAGGAGGAGCTCCTCTCTCAGGTATGATGCTTAGGGATCACCTCCACCTACTTGTTGTACTCCAGCTGCTCCAGGGAGAAGATGTGCTTGTTGAAGTACTCCTGCAGCTTCTCGTTGGCGTAGTTGATGTTGAACTGCTCGAAGCGGTTCACCTTGAAACGCCACCACGATACTTTAGAAGGTTGTTTTGATTCACTTGAACTGGAGTCATGGATCCGCCCGGCAACCCACCTCGAAGTTCTCGAAGCCGAAGATGTCCAGGATGCTGACGGACTTGAAGTCCTCTTGTCCCCGGATGCGGTTGTTGAGCTTCCTAATGATCCAGTTGAAGCACTGAGAGTACAGGGCCATGGCCATGGAGTCTCTGGAGTCCACGGCCTGTTATGTAATCAATACAGATATTAATCATCTGGAGTCTACGGCTTGTTATGTAATCAATACAGATATTAATCATCTGGAGTCCACGGCCTGCAGGAGAGCACCTCCAATTGTAATTATGCATAGCTTATTCTATATTTAATGCACATTTTAGTTGAGGCATTTAAAAAAATAAAATATTTTTATCAGATTCTATTGTAAATTATTTGAATTTCAGTTTTTCATTCTTTGCCTCGTACATGTAGTTTGTTTTTGCTTTTGTTCCTGACACTAAAGTTTGAGAATACTAATGCACTCCAGGATACTTTGGGAATGTTTTATATAATGAACAAATAAAAGATGTGACTAAAAACCTTTGTTCATGAAGTGAAACGTCCTCTATCGATTTCATATCAGCGTAAATTTGATACATTTGGCTTTTGGGGGGCTTATTTGAAGTTGGGTTCAGGGAGTGTGGGGACGTTCTGCTTCGGCGTGGACTCACCTGCTCCACGGTGAGCGGCGTGGAGATCTCCTCGCCGCGGAGGATCATGGACCGGTGGGTCAGGACCTCGGCCAGCTGGTCTGGGATCAGCCCCAAGAGCTCAGAGGTCCGGCTGAGGGCGGCTGATGGAGGCAAAAGACTATGACTTTAATATTACTACATTATTAACTATTGTTCAGAAACTATGACTTTAATATTACTACATTATTAACTATTGTTCAAAAAGTATGACTTTAATATTACTACATTATTAACTATTGTTCAGAAACTATGACTTTAATGTAACTAAAGTATTATTAACTATTGTTCAAAAACTATGAATTTAATATTACTACATTATTAATTATTGTTCAAAAAGTATGACTTTAATATTACTATATTATTAACTATTGTTCAAAAACTATGACTTCAATATTACTACATTATTAACTATTGTTCAAAAACTATGACTTTAATATTACTACATTATTAACTATTGTTCAAAAACTATGACTTTTATATTACTACATTATTATTAACTATTGTTCAAAAACTATGACTTTGATATTACTATAGTATTATTAACAATTGTTAAAAAACTATGACTAACATTACTATAGTATTATTAACTATTGTTAAAAAACTATGAATGTAATATAAAATAGTATTATTAACTACTGTTTAAAAACTATGACTTTAACATTACTATAGTATTATTAACTATTGTTCAAAAACAATGACTTTAACATAACATAGTATTAATAACATATGTTCAAAAACTATGACTTTAATATTACTACATTATTATCTATTGTTCAAAAACTATGACTTTAATATTACTACATTATTAACTATTGTTAAAAACTATGACTTTAATATTACTACATGATTAACTATTGTTCAGAAACTATGACTTTATATTACTACATTATTAACTATTGTTCAGAAACTATGACTTTAATATTACTACATTATTAACTATTGTTCAGAAACTATGACTTTAATATTACTACATTATTAACTATTGTTCAGAAACTATGACTTTAATATTACTACATTATTAACTATTGTTCAAAAACTATGACTTTAATATTACTACATTATTAACTATTGTTCAGAAACTATGACTTTATATTACTACATTATTAACTATTGTTCAGAAACTATGACTTTAATATTACTACATTATTAACTATTGTTCAGAAACTATGACTTTAATGTAACTAAAGTATTATTAACTATTGTTCAGAAACTATGACTTTAATATTACTACATTATTAACTATTGTTCAGAAACTATGACTTCAATGTAACTATATTATTATTAACTATTGTTCAGAAACTATGACTTTAATGTAACTATATTATTATTAACTATTGTTCAGAAACTATGACTTTAATGTAACTATATTATTATTAACTATTGTTCAGAAACTATGACTTTAATGTAACTATATTATTATTGGGTCCTCTGAAGTCCTGAAGGAGACCCCGTACCCGACTTGGAGGAGACCTGAGCTCCTCCGGCCGTCATGAACTCGATGTTGCCGGTGTGGAGGACTCCGGCCAGGAGGCGCAGGATCTCCCCGATGTTCTCCTCCGTGAACTGCATTGTCCGCATTGCATTCTGGGAAAAACGAGTTGAAGGGAGAAATCAGGAGGAGCTCTCGTTTCCTTTTAAGGGTCTGGTCTCTCTGGGGTCCAGACTGAGAGGGTCTGGTCTCTGGGGGTCCAGAGGGGAGGGTCTGGTCTCTGGGGGCCCAGAGGGGAGGGTCTGGTCTCTGGGGGTCCAGAGGGGACTCACCTGGACGTCCTGAAACGTGCCAACGTCGTTGATCGTTTTGTCAGAGACGCAACCGGAAGCTCTGAGGTAGTGGAAGCTGTCAGGGGGGGTCAGGGAGAAGGCCTCTGCACACACACACACACACACACACACACACAATTATACACACACACGTGTATATATATATATATATATATATATATATATATATATATATATATATACACACACACACACACACGTGTATATATATATATATATATATATATATATATATATATATATATATATATATATATATATATATATATATATATATACACACGTTGACTCTGCCTCCGCTCACCTCTCTGCTGGCTGTTGGTTCCGGCCAACAGGGCATAAAAGATGTGGTAGTTTCTCTCGCCCGGGTTCTGTCGGACCACTCGGTTCTGTAGGGAACAGGAAGCACCGCCGTGAGCCCTCGTGTATGTGTGTGTGTGTGTGTGTGTGCGCGTGTGTCTCTCTAACTGCGACGGCCGGGTGGTAGCAGGAAGGACACTCACCTTTTCTAAGAGGTCTGTGGTCAGAAACGTGAGTCAAGGAAAACAACCAGGGTTCTGAAGCAGGAAGTCATTGGGGTTATTTTAGGATTCATAGGCACATCGTTAACCCTTCGAGGCGGCGCTGAAGGATACAGTCCACGATCCGGCCTCCCTGGATGTTCCCCTTCTGGCAGAAGTGCAGCTGGACGAACTTCCCGAAGCGGCTGGAGTTGTTGTTGTAGACGGTCTTGGCGTTCCCAAAGGCCTCCATGATGGGGCTGTGGGGGGAGGAGCCAGGAGCAGGGGGAGGAGCCAGGAGCATTAGGCAGGCCGGGGGGGGGGGGGGGGGGGGGGACCTGAAAGCATGGACCACTCACCTGCTCTCCAGCAGCGCCTCCTCCACACAGGAGGTCCGGTCCCGGGCCGCCGCCTCCAGGGACTGCTGGCTCTTGGCCGACAGGAACTTCAGGATCAGCTTGGTGCTCTCGGTTTTACCGGCGCCGCTCTCTCCACTGGGGGGGGATAAGATACTAATCTTTAGTTTTTTATGTTCACAACGGTGGTGGAGAAAACAACCCTTATGGGATTAATAAACTATCAATAAATGTATACATGCACAAACACATATCTAGTTGGTGATGAATTAGTTCTTTAAGAGGAGCAAAGTGTGACCCGTGAGTAAATCACTGTTCCAGCATTTAACCACTAGAGGGCGCAGTAGAACCACCAGCATGGGGACCTCTGAGTTATTTAATTAAGCAATAAGGGATGAGAGGCATTACTTTGACGTCAATAAAGTACGTGTTCAAGGGTGTTGTTAGGCCCGACGCGTAGCGGAGGGCCGGCAACCCTTGAATAGTCCCCTCCATGTGAAAGTAGTCCCCTCCATGTGAAAGTAGTCCCCTCCGTGTGGCTAACGGACAAACAGCATTGTTTACATTCGTTAGCCTAGCTAAAGGAGGGGAGATAGTAGCTAGTTCTCACAACAGCTCATTAATTCAAATTGCTCATTTGATGAAAGTTGCCTTTAAAATAACAACAATGACAATGGGACACTTTCAATAAAATAATATTTATTAAATGTTTGGTAGGCACTGGGTCTATGTTAGCTACACATGCTGTTTACTAAACTAGTTACGAGCGACTTGGGACTCGATAGACTAACACTCGGCTGTTGTTAAGGCTGACTTATCAGGGCTCTCACGTCTCACGCATTGAGCGTGAAACTCACGCGTTTCGGTCTTAAGTCACGCACTCGCGCCACACATCGTATTTCTCACGCTGAAAAAACTCTCGGCTATTTAATGTTTTAATGTGCCGCAGCGCCAACATGAGCCGCTCTCTGTGGAGGAATCAGCTCAGACCCCCGTCTCAATGCTCGCCGTGGGTCACTTCCTGTCGCTGGTCATGTGACGTCACGTCTCAACGCTCGCCGTGGGTCACTTTCCCGTAGCTGGTCATGTGATGTCACGCTTGCCTGTCTTCAAAACTTGAGAGCCCTGCTTATGTTGATTTGTATATCTCCATTAATCATAAGTGGAAAACGTTTCTCATGTCCTCTTCGTCTCTGATGACGTCTCCTCCTCTTCTCTCTTTGTGGTGGCTCCGTGTTGAAGAGCCGTCTCCAGCTGGATAATATGGATTTCACTCTAACGCCGTCTTTAATGAGATGTGGTGCCCAGTAGCTTTGAAGGGAGCCGCAGGATTTATTTGAAATGACAACTAATGGTCGCGCAAAAGCTAAACATTAGTTTTAGTGCATTGATATGGAACGCGCCTCTTTACTGTACATTATGGGCTGAATATACCACACCCCGTGACTCACTCTCAACCAATCAGAATGCTTGATTTCATCTACCCGTATTATAATTATGTTTACATATATTAATATATATATATATATATATATATATATATATATAAATTAATAAATATATATATATATTAATATTGAAATATATTTATACATAGAAATATATATACGAAAAATATATATATTTAAAAACATAATATATATATATATATATATCATTATCTGCCAACATCATTTTGATTTAAAAACAAACTGCTGTTTCGACAACCTTTGTTGAATTTCAAATCCAAGCCCCGCCCACCAGAACCTGCGGTTCCGTCGTACTCTTTTCCACGTCGGTTCCCGGGTAACAGAACCTATGAGAACCCCTCCCACCAACCTGGCAACCCGCAGAGTGAGGCTCAGGCCATGTTAATTAACAATGAGGCGCAATGAGGCGCAATGACCCCCCCCCCATGAGGTGGTCCGATCCGGGCTCATTAAACGCTGCGTCTGACTCTTTATTGCTCTTATTATCCAGGAGGGAGACCCGCCGGGTGGCGGTTGGACTTCTTCCAGGAGTTTCTCTTCGTTGGCAGTTCAGAGCTAAATCGGCAGCAAAAACCACGAAGGGGGGGGGGGGGGGGGGGGGGTGTCATTAAAGTCATGTGGCTCGACGCAGCCAGGTATATGCATCAGTGAAAAGTGGCTTTCACAAGCATTAATGAGCAGATGCCTCGTGTTAGAGCTGCCTCCTCCTCCTCCTCCTCCTCCTCCTCCTCCTCCTCCTCCTCCTCCTCCTCCTCCAGCTCCTGTTTCCTCCTTTGGCTGGATCTGATTACCCAGAATCCCCAGAAAGCCTCCTGCTCAAAAGTGCCGCTCTGCAATTTATAGCTCGTCTTTCTCACAAGAGCCGATAGTGTCTCTGTACGGGGTGAGTGTGTGTTTGAGTGTGTGTGTGTGAGTGTGTGTGATGTGAGTGTGTGAGTGTGTGTGTGTGTGTGTTTGAGCGTGTGTGTGAGTGTGTGTGTGTGTTTGAGTGTGTGTTTGAGTGTTTGTGTGTGTGTGTGTGAGTGTGTGAGTGTGTGAATGTGTGTGTCTCTGTGTGTGTGCGTGTGTGAGTGTGTGTGTGTTTGAGTGTGTGTGTGTGTGAGTGTGTGAGTGTGTGTGTGTGAGTGTGTGAGTGTTTGTGTGTGTGTGTATGAGTGAGTGTGTGAGTGTGTGTGTGTGTTGTGTGTGTGGGGGGGTGGTACATGTTTTACGAGGGTCCTCCTTGGTGTTCCTTGGGGGGCCGATGGGGTCGTTTGTGTGCGTGTCACGTTGTGACTCCAACCACCTTCTTCTCTTCCTTCTGTCTCCTCCTCCTTCTTCTTCTTCTTCTTCGGGACACGTCTTCAGGAAACCTTGACGTCCCAAATCCCCAAAACGTTCTCTCTTCAGACGAGAGAATATCTTTGAAGTCTTCGCCTGTCCGATGAAACAATGGAGCGCCGGAGGATGTGAGGGGGAGGAGGGGGAGGAGGGGGAGCGGTGTGTGTGTGTGTGTGTGTGTGTGTGTGTGTGTGTGTGTGTGTGTGTGTGTGTGTGTGTGTGTGTGTGTCACTCAGATCCTCAGAGCTGCAGCCAAAGCGCCCCAAATAAAGATTGTTTATAGCAGTTTATTCTGACGGCCAATGAGAGGGCTCGGTTTTAACAGCTGGCGAGAAGAAGCTGAGGACATCCTGGTTGTGTGAACCATCGCCATGACGACGTGGAGCCAGAGACACTCTTCATACATCCCAGTAGGTCAGTGTGGTGGTGCCACCCACCTGATCAGGACGCACTGGTCCTGCTGCCGCCGCCACAGGGCGCCGTACACCTCGTTGGCCACGGCGAAGATGTGCGGGGACGCCGCCCCCAGGGGGCGCCGGCCGTACAGCTCCACGGCCGGCCGCTCGTACAGGGAGAGAGGCCGGTACGGGTTCACCGCCGCCAGGATGGACCCGATGTAGGTCTGGGGACCAGGAGAGACCAGAGAGATGTCAGGGAGACCAGGAGAGACCAGGAGAGACCAGAGAGACCAGAGACCAGAGAGACCAGGAGAGACCAGAGACCAGGAGAGACCAGGAGAGACCAGAGACACCAGAGACACCAGAGAGACCAGAGAGACCAGGAGAGACCAGGAGAGACCAGAGAGACCAGAGAGATGTCAGGGAGACCAGGAGAGACCAGGAGAGACCAGAGACACCAGAGAGACCAGAGAGACCAGGAGAGACCAGGAGAGACCAGAGACACCAGAGACACCAGAGAGACCAGAGAGACCAGGAGAGAGACACCAGAGACACCAGAGAGACCAGAGAGACCAGGAGAGACCAGGAGAGACCAGAGACACCAGAGACACCAGAGAGACCAGAGAGACCAGGAGAGACCAGGAGAGACCAGAGACACCAGAGAGACCAGAGACCAGAGAGACCAGGAGAGACCAGAGAGATGTCAGGGAGACCAGGAGAGACCAGGAGAAACCAGGAGAGACCAGAGAGACCAGGAGAGACCAGAGAGATGTCAGGGAGACCAGGAGAGACCAGGAGAGACCAGGAGAAACCAGGAGAGACCAGAGACCAGGAGAGACCAGAGAGACCAGAGAGACCAGGAGAGACCAGAGACCAGAGAGACCAGAGAGACCAGAGAGATGTCAGGGAGACCAGGAGAGACCAGGAGAAACCAGGAGAGACCAGAGACCAGAGACCAGAGAGACCAGAGACCAGAGACCAGAGACCAGAGAGACCAGAGAGACCAATTTCTTTTTTTATTACTTTTTTGATTACTTGTTGTATTTTATATATTTGTATTACTTTGTCCTAGTTGACCTACATTCAGGCGCCGTTCTAACATTTGAATGGCAGTTTAGGCGACGCCATTATTTACATGAGGAACCGGGGGGGGGGGGGGGGGGCTAAGATCAACACGGGAGGAGCTCCACTATAAAGGGTTCTTGGTAGAGCCTTCTGGTGGGTTCTAGTGGTATTTAAAGGGTTCTTGGTAGAGCCTTCTGGTGGGTTCTAGTGGTATATAAAGGGTTCTTGGAAGAGCCTTCTGGTGGGTTCTAGTGGTATATAAAGGGTTCTTGGTAGAGCCTTCTGGTGGGTTCTAGTGGTATATAAAGGGTTCTTGGTAGAGCCTTCTGGTGGGTTCTAGTGGTATTTAAAGGGTTCTTGGTAGAGCCTTCTGGTGGGTTCTAGTGGTATATAAAGGGTTCTTGGTAGAGCCTTCTGGTGGGTTCTAGTGGTATTTAAAGGGTTCTTGGTAGAGCCTTCTGGTGGGTTCTAGTGGTATATAAAGGGTTCTTGGAAGAGCCTTCTGGTGGGTTCTAGTGGTATATAAAGGGTTCTTGGTAGAGCCTTCTGGTGGGTTCTAGTGGTATATAAAGGGTTCTTGGTAGAGCCTTCTGGTGGGTTCTAGTGGTATTTAAAGGGTTCTTGGTAGAGCCTTCTGGTGGGTTCTAGTGGTATATAAAGGGTTCTTGGTAGAGCCTTCTGGTGGGTTCTAGTGGTATATAAAGGGTTCTTGGTAGAGTCTTCTGGTGGGTTCTAGTGGTATTTAAAGGGTTCTTGGTAGAGTCTTCTGGTGGGTTCTAGTGGTATTTAAAGGGTTCTTGGTAGAGCCTTCTGGTGGGTTCTAGTGGTATTTAAAGGGTTCTTGGTAGAGCCTTCTGGTGGGTTCTAGTGGTATTTAAAGGGTTCTTGGTAGAGCCTTCTGGTGAGTTCTAGTGGTATTTAAAGGGTTCTTGATAGAGTCTTCTGGTGGGTTCTAGTGGTATTTAAAGGGTTCTTGGTAGAGCCTTCTGGTGGGTTCTAGTGGTATATAAAGGGTTCTTGGTAGAGCCTTTTTGTGGGTTCTAGTGGTATTTAAAGGGGTCTGAAGGTGGAGACCCAGAAAGAGGGTTCTGGGTGGAACAACTACGTCACATCATGGTTCTATGTCTCTTTTCAGATATAAAAGCATGATAAAAAGGTTCCACTGAAAAGGGATCTCCGATGGGAACCGCTCGAGGAACCCTACGCGGTTCTCGCTCGGCGTGAGGAACGTGCCTCCGTAGCGTGCAGTGTGCACCCTCACCACTAGATGTCGCCACAGACAACCTTGAAGTCGCGACAACAGACGACACTGGGGATAGAAAGAGCTCTAGAGTGGAACCTCAGGAGGGAATGTTGGTACAGAACCAAGGGAACCGAACACCTAGTCCACTGCCTCCAGAACATTCACGCAGTCACTTGGAAAAGGCAGTTTTCCAAAATGACAGGAAGCCCAGAAGCTGCTCCAG
>CM070098.1:22056315-22091315 GCA_036178185.1 Liparis tanakae
ACACACCTCTCCACTTGACAGCTTGCTAGCTAACGTTAGCTTCCGAGGAGCGCAGCGCGAGCCCCATCAGCTCCAGAAGAGGCGCTCACGGTACTTGCGGTACTTATGGTACTTCAAAAAAATAGGTATCGTCGGTATTTTGATATTGAGTACCGTAAGGTTCCGTAAGTATCGGTTCTCGTGACATCCCTAGTCCACAGGGGGCACCAGAACCAACACTACCACTTTAGTCCACAGGGGGCAGAACCAACACTACCACTTTAGTCCACAGGGGGCAGAACCAACACTACCACTTTAGTCCACAGGGGGCAGCAGAACCAACACTACCACTTTAGTCCACAGGAGGCAGAACCAACACTACCACTTTAGTCCACAGGAGGCAGAACCAACACTACCACTTTAGACCACAGGGGGCAGCAGAACCAACACTACCACTTTAGTCCACAGGAGGCAGAACCAACACTACCACTTTAGTCCACAGGAGGCAGAACCAACACTACCACTTTAGACCACAGGGGGCAGCAGAACCAACACTACCACTTTAGTCCACAGGGGGCAGCAGAACCAACACTACCACTTTAGTCCACAGGGGGCAGCAGAACCAACACTTTGAGGCGTTGTGTCTCCAGCAGCACAACTCATCTTAGAAATACACTTTAGAACTATACTGGTGTGTGTTATGCATGTAAATACGGTGTGTGTGGTTCTGTGTGTGTCTGTGTGTATGTGTGTGTGTGTGTGTGTGTGTATGTGACTGCAGGACAAAGCTCAGGAGACGAACGCTGATTCAAAGAGCAGCTGCTGCTTTTGATGGTGGTGGAGGGGGGGGGCTCTAGGCAGTGTGTGTGTGTGTGTGTGTGTGTGTGTGTGTGTGTGTGTGTGTGTGTGTGTGTGTGGAGGGGTGGGCTCTAGGCAGTGTGTGTGTGTGTGTGGGGGGGGGGTTACCTGTTCAACTGTCTGACAGTGAGACCGGGGGGGGGGGGGGGTACTTTCATTGCTTCTGCTGGAAGTCAGACTTGTTGTTGGCTCTCTTAAAGGGCCGGCGCCGCCTGGAGGACCCGTCAGGCCGGTTCTCACCTCGCCATCGAGCTCACGGCTCACTGTCATGAGACACATGAGTCACATGACCTGGAGCCACGTGTGTATACACACACACACACAGTATGATCTTGTGTTGGAGTGCTATCATAAAAGACAATAAAGCTGTGCTACGATGCGCAACACCTACACACACACAAACCAACACACACACACACACACACACACACACACACACACACACACACACACAGTGTTGAAGGAGTCCTTCATCAGCTGATAGCAGAGCTGTGTGTGTGTGTGTAGAGGTGTGATTCTTAAATGTTTAGAGTCAAAGGAAAGTTGTAAATCGCGTTGCTTTGTACACACACACACAACCACACACACAACCACACACACACACACACACGGTCCTGAGGGGCTCTCCAGACCTCGAGACCCGGTCCCGAGTTATGAGCCCCATCAGCTAGGAGGAGGGGGCGTGGCCCATCAGGGGGCGTGGTCCGCTTTTTATCACATTCGGTTTGAACGTCACGCATTACAGCAATCTTGAGAAGATCAACCACATGGGCTTGGGGACAACAACAACAACAACAACAACAGAGGCATTGTTCCCCTTGTCCTCTGGCTTTGCTTCACTCACTTCCTGTCTCTTTCAGTCTGGACCAATCAGAGACGCCGATTCCCTTTCCATAGAGAACAGCCTGACAGCCTCATGAGGCTCTACTTCCTGTTGGCCCAGTCATGTGATCGCCGCGCGTTGAACATCGGTACATTGAGACAGGAGGTGCATGGTGGAGGAGGTGCATGGTGGAGGAGGTGCATGGCGGAGGAGGTGCATGGCGGAGGAGGTGCTCACCTGGCCGTGGTCGGTGGCGAAGGCCGCCACGCCGCCGGAGCACGAGGACACGGTGCTGGGCAGGTACTGGCCGTCCTCCCGGAGCCACACCCGGTCACCCTGAGGGGACAGAACCACATGTTTCACCACCAGCTGCTGGAGAGACACGAGGAGGAGGTGGATGAGGAGTAGGAGGAGGAGGAGGAGGAGGTATCACATCAGGGTTGACCATGGGGTCAAAACAAAAACAATGATTTTGATATCAACCAATAAAAAAAAAAACTCAACCCTCATCCTGTACGTACACACACACACACACACACACACACACACACACACACACACACACACAAGTAGACACACACACACTCCGTGTTGTTACCATGGCGTCCCCCCCCCCCCCCATTAAACCTCTGTATTGATGACCTGTTGACTTTACTGCTCCTGGTTGTTACAGCGTTTCCTCCCCGGCAACAGCTGGGCATGTCATCAGACCCCCCCCCCAGCCCCTCCCCCCACATGCCCCCCGCCCCCCTTTGTCGGGGGGGGGGGGGACATGGAGTCTGAAGTCTTCACTGAGTGTTTGAAGCCTTTAATAATAGTAATAATAATAATGTTAGATGAGTCCACGGGGCCCCCCCGGTGCAGTGGTACAGCCCCCCCCCCCTGAACATGACTCTGGTTCTGAGGTATTTGGTGGAAAATGTAGCCGCAAAGCTCTGAAATGTGACTGAGGCCCCGAGGAGGAAGATGGGAGGGGCCTCAGTCACTGCTCGTTAGCACGGGGCTAATGCTAACCAAAGGTCCCTACAGGTCTTCAAAGGTCCCTACAGGTCCCTACAGGTCCTCACAGGCCCTAAAGATCCTCACAGGTCCCTAAAGGTCCTAAAAAGTCCTCACAGGTCCTCACAGGTCCTTTGAGGACCTTTGACCAGACGTACATTCCTCGTGTGCGTTGAATCGCTACAATCAAAGGGTGGAGACTGGGGGGGGGCTCCTCCCACCTACACACTTACCACTAAAGACCCCCAACACACACACACACACACACACACACACACACACACACACACTGAGCCAACAGGCTTCACCTCGGCTCCCTCATTCGTCACCTCTGATTGGCTGAACTTTGAACATCAAAGATCTCGTTTGTGCTTCCTGACGGAGCGAAGAGGAGGAGGAGGAGGAGGAGGAGTGTTCCTCTGTTAATGGTTAAACTCACTAGAGGACCGACAGAGACTCAGACCTGCAGCAACAGAAGGTGACGCGACGTCATCCAGCCAATGAGTAACGGCGTGCGTAACGGCGTGCCCCGCCCCCCCTCCGTGTCATTCTGCTGCTCTTCCTGAATCCGTTAGCCACTAGCTGTTAGCCGTTAGCCGTTATCCCCCCCTCCCCCCCGCCCGCCCCATGCCGGGTCACTGCTCCTCTCCACCAGGGCGTCCATCACGAGACTTCCCACCAGAACCCCCCCCCCCTCCCCCGTGACCCTGCTCCTGCTTTCCCTCCATAACCTCGACATGTGTGGCTAATGGGGGGGGGGGGGGGGGGGGGGGGCTCGCACGCCGTCGGGTTGGAAATGAGCAGCTGTCTCGTTTGAGACGTTCTTCTTCCTCCCCGAGTACAAACAGAGGCCTGTGCTCCACTGACCCCCCCCCCCCCTGATCTGGGACTCGGCTCGTTGACTCAGCGATGCCTCGCCGCCATGGCGTGAGGACGGCGGAGGTCGTGTTCCAGCGCCGCTGACCTTTGACCTGACCTTTGACCTTTGACGCTCGCCGGTATGTTTGTGTCCGACACCTATTCTCCTAAATAGAGCTGCGGTGGATAAATCTGATAGAAGCAGCTTCCATCCAGACAGATGACCTTTGACCTTTGACCCCAGAACAACACAACCTTCACGCCCGCTCACAAAGGTCAAAGCAAAAGGGTGTGGAGGTGGAGCGAGAGGAGAGAGAGTTGAGACACACGGACCAATCAGCACAAAGTCAGCAGGAGCAAAGCATGCTGGGAACTGATGAGACTGTATTGACTTTATGGAAAAGGTCTGGGAAGACACACACACACACACACACACACACACACACACACACACACACACACACACACACACACACACACACACACACACACACACACACACACACACACACACACACACACACACACACACACACACACACACACACACACACCCACCCCATTGGGGATATGTAGAACCCGATAGAACCCAGTAGAACCCAGTAGAACCCACTCTAAGGTTCTTCTGCTGTGATCACTTCAGACTCTTGTTGTCATGGCGATGAAATGCTCACATTCCTCGTTGGAGGAAACGTAGAGCAACGAGAACAACCGGAGGAGCCGCTACACACACACACCACACAGCCTTTACACACACACTCACACCATACAGCCTTTATACACACACACACACACACACACACAATACAGCCTTTACACACACACACACACACACACACACACCATACAGCTTTTACACACACACACACACACACACACCATACAGCTTTTACACACACACACACACCATACAGCCTTTATACACATACACATACATACACACACACACACACACACACACAAACACACACACACACACACACACCACCGCCTTTGTACACACACACAGACACACACAACCGCCTTCCCTTTCCAGCCCTTATGACCCATAATTACAGGTTACATTACACACACACACACACATCACTCTACAAGCTGCTGCACACACACACACACACACACACAAAGTGTTTAGCTAACGACACAGAGAGAGTGCGTAGCTAACGACACAGTGTGTAGCTAACGACACAGAGCGTGTCGAGTGCGGAGCTAACGACACAGAGCGTGTCGAGTGTGTAGCTAACGACACAGAGCGTGTCGAGTGCGTAGCTAACGACACAGAGCGTGTCGAGTGCGGAGCTAACGACACAGAGCGTGTCGAGTGTGTAGCTAACGACACAGAGCGTGTCGAGTGTGTAGCTAACGACACAGAGCGTGTCGAGTGTGTAGCTAACGACACAGAGCGTGTCGAGTGTGTAGCTAACGACACAGAGCGTGTCGAGTGTGTAGCTAACGACACAGAGCGTGTCGAGTGCGGAGCTAACGACACAGAGCGTGTCGAGTGCGGAGCTAACGGCTAGACACATCCGTGTACCTGCATCTGTGGGGTCCTGTGTGGTCGGCCACAGGAAGTACACGTCGTTAACTCAGAGCAGCTCATTAAACGCCCGCTGAGTCGGAATTATTAACATGGAGGAGGTCAAAGGTCACGGCACTCGGCACACCGTGCTGATGAAGGGGGCGGGACCAGTGGGGGCGGGACCGGAGGGGGCGGGACCAGTGGGGGCGTGACCGGAGGGGGCGGGACCAGTGGGGGCGGGACCAGAGGGGGCGGGACCAGTGAGGGCGGGACCGGAGGGGGCGGGACCAGAGGGGGCTGGACCAGGGGAGGCGGGACCGGAGGGGGCGGGACCAGTGGGGACGGGACCAGAGTGGGGGCGGGCGGCTCCACAGTAAGCAGCTGCTCTCGAACATGAACGCCTCCGTGAATATATTCATCTTACGGAGCACAGAGCTTTCTTCTTCCACCAATGAAGCTACGTCCACCTTAAGAACATCACTTCAATGACGCTACGTCCACCTTAAGAACATCACTTCAATGAAGCTACGTCCACCTTAAGAACATCACTTCAATGACGCTACGTCCACCTTAAGAACATGACTTCAATGAAGCTATGTCCTCCTTAAGAACATCACTTCAATGACGCTACGTCCACCTTAAGAACATCACTTCAATGACGCTACGTCCTCCTTAAGAACATCACTTCAATGAAGCTATGTCCTCCTTAAGAACATCACTTCAATGAAGCTACGTCCACCTTAAGAACATCACTTCAATGACGCTACGTCCACCTTAAGAACATCATTTCAATGAAGCTACGTCCACCTTAAGAACATCACTTCAATGAAGCTCCGTCCACCTTAAGAACATCGCTTCAATGAAGCTACGTCCACCTTAAGAACATCACTTCAATGAAGCAGGAATGTGGAGAAGCCCCATGAGCCTCTTTGTCTTTAATAAATGTAATTGCTCACTTCCAGTTGCTCGCGGCCGTTTGAACACGTCGGGTTCTGAGACATCAAAACACGCAGCAACGTATTAAAGTCAACTTAGTGTAAGAATATTAGATGTCATCAGTAGCAAACTTATAATATTTATAAGTTATATAATGACCAGACTTCCAAAAGTTACAGATATTACATTTGTTTTATTCACGGTGGTAGTAAGGTTTTTGTCGTACAATGTTTAAAAAAATAATAAAAAGACTATTATTATTTAAATGGTTGAAAAAAGTTCAAAAGTTAAATGAATCAATAAATGATCAATTTAATAGTTTAATGTTCAAAGAGAAAGTCTTCAGGTGTGCTAATCTTACAGCGTTCCACCTTAAATCAAGACGTAAAAGCAGCATTCCACCTTAAATCAAAAGACGTAAGAGCAGCGTTCCACCTTAAATCAAAAGACATAAGAGCAGCGTTCCACCTTAAATTAAAAGACCTAAGAGCAGGCATTTGAAACATGCGACTTTATAACATGTGACGTGACTTTAAAAAGGTTCATGTAGGAGAAGTCAAACTATTTAAAAACTATTTAAGACAATATGTAATTCATAAAATCCTCTCAGCGTGTCGGATCAGACGATACGGTGTGTTGCATTGTGGGAGCTGCACTCCCACAATGCAACAGCGTGGCATGAGAAGCAGCTCATCAGTGTAAGTGGATGTTTGGGGCGGCGCCCGGCCGCCACTCGTTTCATGTTGTGTGTGTGTGTGTGTGTGTGTGTGTGTGTGTGTGTGTGTGTGTGTGTGTTTGTGTGTGTGTACGGGGGTTTCCAGGAAGCTGCCGACAACACAGAGTCCACGATCAGATACCCCCCCCCAGCACTGATCCCAGATCTGATCAAGAACGCAACGATACGAGACCAGAACCGACATCTTTATGTTCCTCTGACAGGAAGACGGCCCGGAGCAGCTGGGGGGGGGGGGGGGGGGGGGGGGGCTTGCTCAGGAGCACTTCGGTAGAGGTAGTGGGGAACTCTTCCTCTGAGGATGATGCAACAGTTACAGAACGTGGACTTGGTCTTGAAACCACTTCAATCATGACTGTGTGTGTGTGTCTGTGTGTGTGTCTGTGTGTGTCTGTGTGTGTGTGTGTCTGTGTGTCGTCAAATAACAGTCTGGTTATGGCGGTAGAGACAGACACGCGATACCGGGTCCAGGTGACACTGGGAACTCCTCCTCCTCCTCCTCCTCCTCCTCCTCCTCCTCCTCCTCCTCCTCCTCCTCCTCCGTCATGAGAGCTTCATGCTCAACGTGGGAACGTGGGATTTATAGGCTTTCCTTGTAAATGCAGCGTCACACATTAACCCCGCGGTCATGGAGCTGATCTCAGGTCTGCTGCTCAACACCTCAACACCTTAGACACACACATGAGAGCTGCGCTCTGATTGGTCCACAGGTGAGGCCCGACCCCTCCCCCAGCAGTTCAAACAAAAACCAACCGTCAGCTTCACTGTGTACACACACACACACACACACACACGCACACACACGCACACAAAGAGTGATGGAGGCGTGGCCTCGGTGACGGGGGCGTGGCCTCGGTGACGAGGTGAAACCACCGAGCAGACCGGGGCTCCTCCTCATGGAGACCAGGAGCCATTACCCATGATGCTTTGCGGTTCAGTGAGACTGGCCTCTTTGTCTGGCAGCAGGAGACATCCGACACGCTCGCTCGCCCTTCCCTCTCTCTCTCTTTCTCCCTCTCCCTCTCTCTCTCTCTCTCTCAGATGGGGCGTCCAGTGAGAAGCCTTAAAGACCCCGGTGTGTTTGCGCTGCTCGCCCGGTGACCTCAGAGTCTGTGACCTTTGACCTTTGACCTCCTTGCACCGAGGAGGAGGAGCTGACTGGATGTTTATTTATTTAGAGCAGCCAATGAGAACGCAGAGATCTTCCCTCCAGGAAGCTGCTGCAGGAGCAGGAGACGCACCTGTTGGACCCACCTAGTCCCCCTCACCTAGTCCCCCTCACCTAGTCCCTCTCACCTGGTCCACTTCACCTAGTCCCTCTCACCTGGTCCCCCTCACCTAGTCCACTTCACCTAGTCCCCCTCACCTGGTCCACTTCACCTAGTCCCTCTCACCTGGTCCACTTCACCTAGTCCCCCTCACCTAGTCCCTCTCACCTGGCCCCCCTCACCTAGTCCACTTCACCTAGTCCCCCTCACCTAGTCCACTTCACCTAGTCCCCCTCACCTAGTCCCTCTCACCTAGTCCCTCTCACCTAGTCCCTCTCACCTAGTCCACTTCACCTAGTCCCCCTCACCTAGTCCCCCTCACCTGGTCCACTTCACCTAGTCCACTTCACCTGGTCCACTTCACCTAGTCCCCCTCACCTAGTCCCTCTCACCTGGTCCCCCTCACCTAGTCCACTTCACCTGGCCCCCCTCACCTAGTCCACTTCACCTAGTCCCCCCACCTAGTCCACTTCACCTAGTCCCCCCACCTAGCCCCCCTCACCTAGTCCCCCTCACCTAGTCCCCCTCACCTAGTCCCTCTCACCTGGTCCACTTCACCTGGCCCCCCTCACCTAGTCCACTTCACCTAGTCCCCCTCACCTAGTCCACTTCACCTAGTCCACTTCACCTAGTCCCCCTCACCTAGTCCCCCTCACCTAGTCCCTCTCACCTGGCCCACCTCACCTGGTCCACTTCACCTAGTCCCCCTCACCTAGTCCCTCTCACCTGGCCCACCTCACCTAGTCCACTTCACTTCATCTAGTCCACTTCACCTAGTCCACTTCACCTGGCCCCCCTCACCTAGTCCACTTCACCTAGTCCACTTCACCTGGCCCCCCTCACCTAGTCCCCCTCACCTAGTCCACTTCACCTGGCCCCCCTCACCTAGTCCACTTCACCTAGTCCACTTCACCTGGCCCCCCTCACCTAGTCCACTTCACTTCACCTAGTCCACTTCACCTAGTCCACTTCACCTGGCCCCCCTCACCTAGTCCACTTCACCTGGCCCCCTCACCTAGTCCACTTCACCTGGCCCCCCTCACCTAGTCCACTTCACCTAGTCCACTTCACCTGGCCCCCCTCACCTAGTCCACTTCACTTCACCTAGTCCACTTCACCTAGTCCACTTCACCTGGCCCCCCCTAGTCCACTTCACCTGGCCCTCACCTAGTCCACTTCACCTGGCCCCCCTCACCTAGTCCACTTCACCTAGTCCACTTCACCTAGTCCACTTCACCTGGCCCCCCTCACCTAGTCCACTTCACCTGGCCCCCCTCACCTAGTCCCCCTCACCTAGTCCACTTCACCTGGCCCCCCTCACCTAGTCCACTTCACCTAGTCCACTTCACCTGGCCCCCCTCACCTAGTCCCCCTCACCTAGTCCACTTCACCTGGCCCCCCTCACCTAGTCCCCTCACCTAGTCCACTTCACCTGGCCCCCCTCACCTAGTCCCCTCACCTAGTCCACTTCACCTGGCCCCCTCACCTAGTCCACTTCACCTGGCCCCCCTCACCTAGTCCACTTCACCCTAGTCCACTTCACCTAGTCCACTTCACCTAGTCCACTTCACCTGGCCCCCTCACCTAGTCCCCCCACCTAGTCCACTTCACCTGGCCCCCTCACCTAGTCCACTTCACCTGGCCCCCTCACCTAGTCCACTTCACCTAGTCCACTTCACCTGGCCCCCTCACCTAGTCCCCCTCACCTAGTCCACTTCACCTGGCCCCCTCACCTAGTCCCCTCACCTAGTCCACTTCACCTGGCCCCCTCACCTAGTCCACTTCACCTAGTCCACTTCACCTGGCCTCCCTCTCCTAATCCACTTCACCTAGTCCACTTCACCTGTCCCCCTCACCTAGTCCCCCTCACCTAGTCCACTTCACCTAGTCCACTTCACCTAGTCCACTTCACCTGGCCCCCCTCACCTAGTCCACTTCACCTAGTCCACTTCACCTAGTCCCCCTCACCTAGTCCACTTCACCTAGTCCACTTCACCTGGCCCCCCACACCTAGTCCCCCTCACCTAGTCCACTTCACCTAGTCCACTTCACCTGCCCCCCTCACCTAGTCCCCCTCACCTAGTCCACTTCACCTGGCCCCCCTCACCTAGTCCACTTCACCTAGTCCACTTCACCTGGCCCCCCTCACCTAGTCCCCCTCACCTAGTCCACTTCACCTGGCCCCCCTCACCTAGTCCCCCTCACCTAGTCCACTTCACCTGGCCCCCTCACCTAGTCCCCCTCACCTAGTCCACTTCACCTGGCCCCCTCACCTAGTCCACTTCACCTGGCCCCCCTCACCTAGTCCACTTCACCTGGCCCCCCTCACCTAGTCCACTTCACCTAGTCCACTCACCCAGTCCCCCCTCACCTAGTCCCCCACCTAGTCCACTTCACCCAGTCCCCACTTCACCTAGTCCCCCTAGTCCCCCTCACCTAGTCCACTTCACCTAGTCCACTTCACCTAGTCCCCCTCACCTAGTCCCCCTCACCTAGTCCACTTCACCTGGCCCCCCTCACCCTGGAGAAGGGGATGACGTTGATGCTCAGAGGTCAAACGAAGAAACTTTTAAAAGAGCCAACAGGAAGATCACAAAGGGACCGCCAGACCCCCAGGGACTCCAAAGGGTCCAGACCCCCAGGGACCCCAAAGGGTCCAGACCCCCAGGGACCCCAAAGGGTCCTGACCCCCAGGGACCCCGAAGGGTCCTGACCCCCGGGACATGACCACAGAGGAGCATCTTGTTGTTGTTGATCTGGGATCAGCTGATGGGAGCTAGAACCAGTCCACCAGACCCACTGGGGGCCAGTCCACCACAGACCCACTGGGAGGTTCTGATGTGTGCGCGTGCGCGTCCCTCCGTGATGAGTTCAGGGCTCATTTAAAGTACTTTATGACGGTCTCATAGAACCCGTATGAGGTCGCGGTGGTCCTGGTGGTCCTGCTGGTCCTGGTGGTCCTGGTGGTTCGGGACCTGAGGGACCTCGTTGTCCTCGCGCTCGGAGCATTATTATGATTCATAAACATATGTCGACTCTCGGGCCAGCGGGACTCACCTCGCTGAAGAAGTTGTCCATAGTCCTGCTGGGCTCGGTCCCGGAGGACTCGGCGTCTCGCGCGTCGCTAGTGGGCCTCCAGGCGCAGGACGGGACCCGGATCCGGGTCCGGCTCAGTCCATGGAGCGGGATGGAGGACCGTGGAGCTCCGGCCGCCGGGGGAGTACTCTTTGTCTCATGGGGGAAGAAAAAGAAAAAAGAAGACACTTTGGGGGTCTCGTCCCGCAGGAGCCCCAGAGTCCTGGTCCCGATCCCGGTCCCGATCCCGGTCCCCCCGACCCCCCTTGCTGTAGTCCTCGGTGGGTCCTGTTGGTCAACTCGCCGACGCGCGACGGGAGAGAGTGAAGCAGAGGAGCCTCAAAGTTTGGAGACGCGGAGCGGCCGAGGCCACGCCCCCGACTCCGCCCACTGCCCTGGCCCCGCCCCCTCCCGCTCTGGCCGCCTCTCGGCCGCCCCCTGCAGGCTCAGCGTGGAGCTCCAGGACTTTAACTTTAACTACTGTTATTACATTTGGGACATATTGTGCTTTAAAAAAAAGTTTGTTAATTAAGAATAATATATTTTTTGTAATTATTATTTTGTAATTATTAATTATGAAAGTTTCGATCAGAAATCACCCTGAAGATGATGGTGATTACTATATTACATTACATTACATTACATTACATGTCATTTAGCAGACGCTTTTATCCAAAGAGACTTACAATAAGTGCAATATGATATACTGTAGTATTATATATATATATATATATATATATATATATATATATATATATATATATATATATATGTAGTTATATATATAACTATAATCACCATCACCATATTATTATTTTTTTATATATATGTATATATACATTTTATATACATTTTGTATATATATATATAAAGGGCCATGGGTATTATTTCTTTATATATATATATATATATATATATATATACAGATATAATGTATTATAGGGTCAAAACAAAAGAAAACACATTATTGTGCAAAAAGAATTTCTCCACTGGGATTGTTTCCCTTTCAAGTCGTCATTCACATGTGTTAAATATTTACACTTTTTTTAGTTTTGAAAGTGACACAATACTAACATCCTAACCTCCTAACCTCCTAACATCCTAACATCCTAACATCCTAACCTCCTAACATCCTAACCTCCTAACATCCTAACATCCTAACATCCTAACCTCCTAACATCCTAACATCCTAACCTCCTAACATCCTAACCTCCTAACATCCTAGAGCGGCGTGGTTAATGTTTACCACTCCGTAGGTTCACAGCCTACATTCTTTATGTCTAATCCAAACACAGGAGTGTGTCTGGTTTCCCCCTCGACACAGAATGACCCCTGACCCCTGACCCCTGACCCCGGCTCATTTGGGCCCGGGGCCACGCCAGTCGTCCCGCCGGTCATGTGGGATGTGGTGCCCCCTGCTGCTGACTGTCAGGAGTGCAGAAAACCTGAGCGCTCCCCGCGAGAGGGGACCAGACTGGACCAGAAGGGACCAGAAGGGACCAGAAGGGACCAGAAGGGACCAGAGGAGACCAACCGGGACCAAATGGGTCCAAATGGGACCAGACGGGACCAGATGGGACCAAATGGGACCAGATGGGACTAGACGGGACCAAAGGAGACCAACCGGGACCAAATGGGTCCAAATGGGACCAGACGGGACCAGATGGGACCAAATGGGACCAGATGGGACTAGACGGGACCAAATGGGACCAAATGGGACCAAATGGGACCAGACGGGACCAGACGGGGCCAAACGGGACCAAATGGGACCAGACGGGACCAGACGGGGCCAGAAGGGGCCAGAAGGGACCAAATGGGACCAGACGGGACCAAATGGGACCAAATGGGACCAGACGGGACCAGACGGGGCCAGAAGGGACCAAATGGGACCAGAAGGGACCAAATGGGACCAGACGGGGCCAGAAGGGGCCAGAAGGGACCAAATGGGACCAGAAGGGACCAAATGGGACCAGACGGGACCAGACGGGACCAGACGGGACCAGATGATAAGGCTGATAATGTAGTAAAGGCTTTTTCAAGAAAAGAAGAAGAATCTCCATTGTTGGTGGACACTGCCCCCTAGTGTTAGTTCTCGGGACTACATCGAGACAAGAGCATATTGGAGCGCATACTTAGTTATTATTAATATGTATTAAGACTTTTTATGTATTAGTGATATTTTCTGGTTCTAGACTTTCAAATGTGAGGATTTCCCTTTCTTTTCGATGAAAACATAACTTTTTTATACATTTATATCTATATCTATATGTATATATATATATATATATATATATATATATATATATATATATATATATACATACATATAGATATAAATGTATATATATACATGTATATATATATACATACATATAGATATAAATGTATATACATATACATCTTTATATGTACATATATATATTTTGATATATATATATATTTGAATATATATCTATATATATATACACACACACACACATATATATATATAAGATAGCATGTATTAATCCATTCATATGTATATATATATATATATATATATATATATATATATATATATATATATATATATATATATATATATATATGATGACATGTATTAATCCATTCTTCCTCCAGGGTGTCGCGCGCATTATTTGGAGCATCAACAAGTCCCTGCAGCGGAGGACAGGGGGCGCGCGGGGGGGGGGCGCGCGCGGAGGCCACGACGTGGAGAGAGGACGTAAGTCGTAATGACGGTAAAACATGCGCAGAGGGAACGATGCGCAATTATTTATGAATATACACAAATATCCAGAGGAAGAAGATCCGTGTCAACACTCACAATGACAATAATAAAGACATAAAACAGTTTCTTCCTCACGAGACGATCATGAGCAATTTGTGCGTCCGTGTGCTCGTGTGCGTGCACAGCCCGCGTGCCTGTGCGCGCGCGAGAGAGAGTTGCTCTCGTTGCTGCGCGCCGTGCGGCGGGCACAAGCCGCTGGGCGCGCAGCAGAAGGAGAGCACGGAGCAGCGGACCGCCGGTGTCACGGTAAGGTGTGCGCGGCGCGGCTCGCGGGGCGCACGCGCGCTCCCGGGGGGCTAAGGGGAGATGTTATTCACGTCGTTTCAGTTTGTTTCTTCCCTTTTCGTCTTTTTTCTTCCTCTTCCTCCTCCTCTTCCATCCTTTCATGTGCGGGCAGCCGCGCGCGAGACAAAAGAGCCGCTCCGTGCCCGCGCGGCACCGGAATCCGAGCTTCACGTTCATTAGAACATTTCACGTTAAAATACTTTAATTCTTCTTCTTTCCTCTTTACAAATAATTTTGTTGTACAAGGCGAGGAAAAAAATAATAATGTGCACGCGCTTGAAAAGGGGTGTGTCCGGTGTGGAGGAACACGCGCGTCCCCGCGCACTCATCTTTATTCATCTTTATTATCACTTTTATTGAGGTAAAACTAAATGCGCGTGCACTGGGGGCGCGCGGGACCGTTCACGCGCACCACTCTCTCTTCATAATTTCTCGTTATTGCCCTGAATGTGCTATTATGATGATGTAATGAACGCGGGCTGCTAGGCAACGCCACATTATTCCCCGCCAGCAGACCCCCCCCCTCTTTGTCTGTGCGGAGGTGTGACGGCCGCATGCAACACGGCTTCACTCACACGCGCGTGCGCGCCCGCGCGCACACATTCAGTGTCTCCAATCGGATTATGTCACGATACAGATCAATTATTGATCTCATGTTTCCGTTTTATTGGAGAAGAAGAAGATGGGGAGCGTGTGGGAGGAGGAGGAGGAGGAGGAGGAGAGAGGGGGGGGGTGATGAAGAGCTGAGGGTGCACCTTAACCCCCCTTATCGTCCGCGTGCACAAACACACACACACACACACACTACATTCCTTCCTGCTGCTGCATGATGGGTCTTTATTAACTTTACTCGTCGGCCTGAAGCCTCGGTCCTTTGTTTGCCGCGGCGCGCATGCGCATTGGGAGTAGGGTGTGGATGGGAGAGAGATGACACCTTGCCTGTCAATAAGATGGAGAGGAGGAGGAGGAGGAGGAGGAGGAGGAGGAGGAGGAGGAGGAGGAGGAGGAGGAGGAGGAGGAGGAGGAGGAGGATGGTGGGGTTTTAATTTGAGGTTTAAGGAAATCATTTTGATTATAAAATCTGTGTGTGTGTGTGTGTTTGTGTGTGTGTGTGTGTGTGTGTGTGTGTGTGCGTGTGTGTGTGTGTGTGCGTGTGTGTGTGTGTGTGTGTGAGCGCCATGGTGATGCTGAACCGAGACCGTTTCCCACGCTGCTGATAATTTGTCAATTTAACGGATTATTAATGCAAAGACAATAAATCTGAATTGATGACAAGGAGATCAATGAATCCTTCAGTATCAATAAGTTAAACCTTCTATTCACTGATTCTCTCTTTATTGATCGATGAGTCGATCACAGGACCGGAATCAAAGATTCAGTGTTCAGAGCCGACAGAACCATCAACAACAGACCTTTATTGTTCTGATAGTTTCATGTCTCCTGTGATCTGTTCACGGCTTTGACCCAATATGCTGCTGCTGCAGAACCACAGCAGAACCACAGCAGAACCACAGCAGAACCACAGCAGAACCACAGCAGAACCCGGTGGTAACAGCACTCAGATAGGAACTAATTCACTAACGGCACACACACCTGACTGTTTAAAGGTCCAAGTGGGGCCCGGTGTCTGTGTGAGGACCGGCGTGGCGGGGCCCGACTGTCTGGCTGCTGATTGGCTCTCCTGAGTCCAGAGTGGTCATTCATCCTGCAGACAGACAGCGGCCTGGAGGAAGTGGTGGCGGTGACTCATCCACGAGTGTGTGTGTGTCTGCCTGTGTGTGTGTGTGTGTCTGCGTGTGTGTGTGTGTGTGTCAGCGTGTGTGTGTGTGTGTGTGTGTGTCAGCGTGTGAGTGTGTGTGCATGTGTGTGTGTGTGTGTGTGCGTCAGAGATGAAGGTGGAGACATGTTGTTCCTCGTCGTCGTCCCTGACAGCTTGGAAGCACTCGATGCGACTTCCGTTTCCGTTAGCTCTGAAACTCAAAGCCTCTGAGCGGAGTGTGACATCAACATGTATGTATATACATACATACATATATACATATATATATATATGTATATATATATATATGTACATACATACGTATATACATACATACATATATATACATATATATATATATGTATATATATATATGTACATACATACATACATATATATATATATGTATATATATATATGTACATACATACATATTTATATATATATATATATATATATATATATATATATATATATATATATATATATATATACCTCCCTCGGCGGCTCAGATGTTCCTGGAGGTTCTTCACATCACAGGTCAAAGTTCAGCCCAACTACACATAACGTAATAATAGAGTCTCGACTTTAGCCGTTAGAAAGAAGCACCGCCGGGAAATGTGGAACGAAGAACTCGACTTCCTTAAAACCAACCGATGTGGAACCGAATGCAGATATGAAGTGTGAAGAACGGAAGAAGAGGAAGCCTCGTGACCTTCATCTGCACGGGGTGCAGGTTCAACTTCTCATTGTTCTGCAGGACTCATTGTTCCAGCTCACATGGCGGTGTTTGTGCTAGCCGCTAACCGCTAACAGAGCTAGAGTGTGAGACGAATGTCTGACTTCAGAGTGGAACTGAGTGAGAAGGAAGTCAACTGTAAGTTAGTTCACCGGATGAAAGGGTGAGCTCATGATGCTAGCAGAATGCTAACGGTTGTGTGTTCAGCGCGGGGCGCCCCCCCCGTGTTGGTCCGACACACACACACGTAAACGGCTGTTTACGTGTGTGTGTGTTTAGCGTTAGCTTGTGTGTGTGTATGTGTGTATGTGTGTGCAAGTGTGTGTTTACATGTGTGTGTGTGTGTGTGTGTGTGTATGTGTGTGTGTGTACGTGTGTGTTTACGTATGTGTGTGTGTGTGTGTGTGTGTGTGTGTGTGTGTGTGTGTGTGTGTGTGGAGCCTCAGGCCACAATTAGCAGCCGGCCGCCCCTGTGTACTCTGGGTAATTGCACTGCTCTCCAGAACAAAGCCCGAAATATGAAGCTCACCTCCAGGTGTGACGATCCCACCTCGGCTAACGTGCTAAGCTAACGGTGAACGCGGGGCGCTCGAGGCTCTCAGACCTTATGAACTGCATGCTAACGGTGTTTGAGCTCTTCATGCATGTTTCCCGGTGGTGCAGTAACCTGATGAGCCACCGGGCGGCTTTCAGACGCAGAACCCGTTTCAAACGTTCTTCGTATGATTAGCAGAGCGCCCCCCGAGCAGAGAGAGAGGCGCCTCGCCCTCTGTGTGTTCTGTAATTAGAGTTTCTCCGCCCTTTTGTTTGCGTAGCCGGTGTTAGCGTGCAGCGCGGATTAGCTCGTAGCGCTAGCGGCTCAGGAATCGTCAGTTGTGTTGTTTTTGTGTCCAGGGACACGGATTGTGTTTCTTTTGTGTCGCAGATTAAAAGTCTATTAGGATCCTTATTCCTGGTGGATAGCACGTTAGCATGCTAGCGGTTAGCATGCTGACAGCCACATGGAGGCAAAGCCCCGATCATGTTCTCTGAACTTATCACTTCATTCGCTTTAAGTTAGGTGATAATAACTTACAGTACTGTTCAAGTTTGGGGTCACGTAGAAAAAAGAAGGAAAGAAATGTAGAAAAGTAGAAATGTAGAAATGTCCTGATTGTGAAAGCAGTTTTATCAATGAAGATCACATTAAATCATAACTCTCCATGTTAATGTGTAACAACTATTCTCTGGTGTTAATGAAGTCCCTACATAGTGTGTAGAGGGTTAAAGTTAGGGTTAACCTAACGCTCTACATAGTGTATAGAGGGTTAAAGTTAGGGTTAACCCTAACCCTCTACAGAGGTGTAGAGGCCCATCTCCATGTTCTAGTGTTACATTGTGTTATCGCCTTAGAAGACGAGCAGAGGGGTAGAAAACCCTTTAAACCCTTTTAATGTGAGCGCAGCTGAAAACAGTTATGCTGCTGAAGCTATAAAACTGGCCTTCCTTTGAGCCACAAGAAGAACTACATTAATATTTAAACATCATTATTCATAACCTCCTCAATGTCTGGACTATATTTTATATTCATTTTGCAATGTGATGAATAAAAGTCAGTTTATGGAACACATGAAATCATCTGGGCCCTAACCTGAGCCGGTGTGTGTGTCCGGTGGTGTGTGTCCGTGGTGTGTGTCCATGGTGTGTGTCCGGTGGTGTGTGTCCGGTGGTGTGTGTCCGTGGTGTGTGTCCGGTGGTGTGTGTCTGTGGTGTGTGTCCGTGGTGTGTGTCCGGTGGTGTGTGTCCCGTGGTGTGTGTCTGGGGTGTGTGTCCGGTGGTGTGTGTCCCGTGGTGTGTGTCCGGTGGTGTGTGTCCCGTGGTGTGTGTCTGGGGTGTGTGTCCGGTGGTGTGTGTCCCGTGGTGTGTGTCCGGTGGTGTGTGTCCCGTGGTGTGTGTCTGGGGTGTGTGTCTTGTTCTGGTCCTTTCGACCGGTGGAAAGCTGGAGTAGTGCCGTGTGCAGCAGGAAGGCGTCGTCATGGAGACGCGTCCTCCTGCTCTGCGTCCCTCTGTGGACGGAGTGTTTACTGCAGACACGCAGCTGAGCCTCCTCCCCCGACGCCGCTCGCTGCGCAGCCGCTCTGACGCTCTGATCTGACCCTTGACCCCCGAAAAACATCATCGAGACTCAGAGCTGTCATTGCAGCGAGTGAAAATATTAAATGTGAGCTCAGATCTCCAGCATCCTCTGGTGTGTGAGTGTGAGTGTGTGTTGTGTGTGTGTGTGTGTGTTTGTTGTGTGTGTGTGTGTGTGTGTTTGTTGTGTGTGCGTGACGGGCGGTCGAGGGAACAGGAGACATGAACGGTGGCGGTGGGTTTGTTGTCTTCACGTTCCTCTAGGGAACCGCCATGATCAGGAAGCTCCTCCCTCCTTAAGGGGAAGCAGCTCTATGTTCCCTAAACACTACACAACCCCAGCCCTATGTTCCCTCAGCCCTATGTTCCCTCAGCCCTATGTTCCCTCAGCCTTATGTTCCCTCAGCCCTATGTTCCCTCAGCCCTATGTTCCCTCAGCCCTATGTTCCCTCAGCCTTATGTTCCCTCAGCCCTATGTTCCCTCAGCCCTATGTTCCCTCAGCCCTATGTTCCCTCAGCCTTATGTTCCCTCAGCCCTATGTTCCCTCAGCCCTATGTTCCATCAGCCTTATGTTCCCTCAGCCCTATGTTCCCTAAGCCCTATGTTCCCTCAGCCCTATGTTCCCTCAGCCTTATGTTCCCTCAGCCCTATGTTCCCTAAGCCCTATGTTCCCTCAGCCCTATGTTCCCTCAGCCTTATGTTCCCTCAGCCCTATGTTCCCTAAGCCCTATGTTCCCTCAGCCCTATGTTCCCTCAGCCTTATGTTCCCTCAGCCTTATGTTCCCTAAGCCATATGTTCCCTCAGCCCTATGTTCCCTCAGCCTTATGTTCCCTCAGCCTTATGTTCCCTCAGTCCTATGTTCCCTCAGCCTTATGTTCCCTCAGCCCTATGTTCCCTAAGCCCTATGTTCCCTCAGCCCTATGTTCCCTCAGCCTTATGTTCTTTCAGGATCAGAATCTTTTGGTACATTTACTCTAGTGGTTGTAGTTTTTCTCTAACTAACTGTTAACTCTGGTTCTGTTAACTCGGGTTCTGTTAACTCGGGTTCTGTTAACTCTGGTTCTGGATCGGACTTCCCTTTGAGCCTCCGGGCCTCAGACACCAGAACCACCGGCGGCTGAAGGCGGCTGAAGGAGGCCTTTGTCCACGGGATGATTGAGAGTCTTTGTACCGGCGGCGCGAGCCGGGAGTCCAATGGTGTGAGGCGGGATAGAGACCTCCATTGTGGGCCCATTGTGGACCCATTGTGGACCCATTGTGGACCCATTGTGGGCCCATTGTGGACCCATTGTGGGCCCTGTGTGGACCCATTGTGGACCCATTGTGGACCCATTGTGGACCCATGGTGGGCCCCATGTGGACCCATTGTGGACCCCTTGTGGACCCCTTGTGGACCTTTTGTGGACCCCTTGTGGACACATTGTGGGCCCATTGTGGAACCATTGTGGATCCATTGTGGACCCCTTGTGGACCCATTGTGGGCCCATTGTGGACCCCTTGTGGACCCATTGTGGACCCCGTGTGGAGCTGAGGCGAGGCGCGTTAGCATTTTGGACTCGACTTTATGGCTAGAAAACTGATCCTTAGATTTCACTAAATCCTTTTTCCATTTGAATGTCAAAACATGTGCAACATCTTGTTCCCTCCATCTTGTTCCCTCCATCTTGTTCCCTCCATCTTGTTCCCTCCATCTTGTTCCCTACATCTTGTTCCCTCCATCTTGTTTCCTCCATCATGTTCCCTCCATCTTGTTCCCTCCATCTTGTTTCCACCATCTTGTTCCCTCCATCTTGTTCCCTACATCTTGTTCCCTCCATCTTGTTTCCTCCATCATGTTCCCTCCATCTTGTTCCCTACATCTTGTTCCCTCCATCTTGTTTCCACCATATTGTTCCCTCCATCTTGTTTCCTCCATCATGTTCCCTCCATCTTGTTCCCTACATCTTGTTCCCTCCATCTTGTTTCCACCATATTGTTCCCTCCATCTTGTTCCCTACATCTTGTTCCCTCCATCTTGTTCCCTCCATCTTGTTTCCTCCATCTTGTTTCCTCCATCTTTGGCATTTTTAAGCATCGACAGATTTAATATTTCAAACGACAAACAGGTCTCTGCTCCCAACAAGCCTGATTCAATGTGGCGTCTGTTATTCCCACTCGTTACATCCATGTAGTCCTTTCAAAATAAAGTCCTCCTGAGTCAGAACGTTGTGGTTCTTCTCCGGGAGAGGGAACCCTCGTGCTGCGAGGTTCCCCAGAGGACCAGCATGTAACCTGGTCCTCAACGGTTCCACGAGCATCTTCTTCTTCTGGCTCTCCTTCATGATAGCTAATGCACAAGATGTCAGATTCTGCACAGAATGGACTAAACCTCTTTTATCTTTGTGTTCCTCAGAGGCCAGAGATCCAAAATGGGAGGCAAGCTCAGCAAAAAGAAGAAGGGCTACAACGTGAACGACGACAAGGCCAAAGACAACGACGCCACGGCGGAGGAGGGGGCCGCGGCGGAGGAGAGCGAAGCGCCGAAGGAAGCCAAAGATGAAGCCGCCGGCGACGCCAAGGAGGTAGCCAAAGACACGGCGGCGGCGGAGGAGGAGAAGAAAGACGCCCCCGCCACTGCCGCCAAGGAGCCCGAGAAACCCGCCGCCGCCAACGCGGAGCCCAAAAAAGAAGTGCCCAAGAGCGCCGAGCCCGCAAAGGTCGAGGAGAAACCGGCGGCTCCGGCCAAGGAATCGGCCCCCGCCCCGGTTAAAGAATCGGCCCCCGCCCCGGCCAAGGAATCGGCCCCCGCCCCGGCTAAAGAATCGGCCCCCGCCCCGGCTAAAGAATCGGCCCCCGCCCCGGCCAAGGAATCAGCCCCCGCCCCGGCTAAAGAACCGGCCCCGGCCCCCGCCCCGGCTAAAGAATTGGCCCCCGCCCCGGCTAAAGAATCGGCCCCCGCCCCGGCCAAAGAATCGGCCCCTGCCGCCGCCAAGGAGCCTGAGTCTAAGGCTGCAGCTCCCGCCCCGGTGGTCGAGAGTAAAGATGAGGCCTCCGCCAAAAAGACTGAGGCCCCCGGGGCACCAGCAGCCAAAGCCGAGGCCCCAGCCGCCATTAACCCCAAGCCCACTGAGGCGACAGCGGCGCCGACTCCCGCACCTGCAAAGGAGGCCGCCGCCCCTGCAGCCGCCGCCCCTGCAGCCGCCCCTGCAGCCTCCCCTGCAGTCGCCCCTGCAGCCGCTCCTGCAGCCGCCCCTGCAGCCGCTCCTGCAGCCGCCCCTGCAGCCGCCGTAGCCGCCGCCCCCAGTTCAACAGCAGCCACCGAGCCTCCGGCTAAGGAGGCGACCGCCGCCGAGCCGCCGAGCAAGGAGCAAACCGTAGCAGTTCAAGATTAATGGACAGCTTCTTTTGGGGGAAAATAGGAAGTTCCTAACTCGACGACAGTGAAGATAAAAATTTAAGTAAATATACACAAATGAAATTATCCAGCCCACCCACGTGATGATGATAATGATAATAATAATAATAAAAACTGTAATGATAATGAATTGTTGATTGAGGACTGGAGCAAACCACCGGGAGAAGTTTCCCACCAATGCAGATGATTATTGCTCTTATCATTATTATTGTTATGTGTTACTCTTTACTTTCCTGCTGTAGTATTTCAACTTTGAATACGAATCTGTGTCGGCCATCTCCGCCTCGCCATCCCACATCCATCGTCCGGACGCTTGACCCGACCCCCTTCCGGCTCGCAGTGGATTTCAGAAGATCAAAGATTGGGGGAAAAAATGGGACTTGAGGAAATGACGGGAAATAAATCCCTTTACCAGCCGGACCGCCTCAACCCGGGTCCTCTGGTCTTTCTCCTGGTTCCCTTTTTTTACCCCAAAAGGGAGTTTACATCTCTTTGAATCTCTTGTGAGGAGTTTGAATGAGGAGTCTAGATCTCCTGGGAGGATTGAGGACCCTCCGGCTTCCTGAAGACTGTCGGCGGTCGCACCAAGCAGAACTCTGCAGAGCGAAACACGTTCTTAGGCGTATAAAAACATAAACGACGGAGGGATTTTTTCAGATAAGCTTCTAGATTTTGTACTGGAACCCTTAGCTATATTGTAAGTGAACTAAGAGGGTTTTTTAACATTTGTAAAACACTTGTAATATCTGCAGAGCCTCGCTGGACCTGATCCCCCTCGGTGTTCTCAGAAAGTCTGAGAGAAGTCTCTGATCCTCCAGTAGGGAACCCATGAGATGGTCTAGAACACGTAACCCGGGGACGACCGGCTCCACGTCCTACAGGTGGCTTCAGGAGGCCCCGTCAGTGACGGGTCAAACTCGGGAGTGAGCGCTCTCTCCTGGGGTCGTCTTCTGTTCCCGGACTGAAACGAAGGACTCGGGTCCTTCACTTCCTCCAGTAAAAGTAGACAAATACCAATTAGTTTGCATTTGGGAGACAATATTATAATCAAAGCTCCTTCAACCATTGGATCCTTTTTAAACTGGCTCCACCAGGGAAGCCTTCATGTTAATAAACCAGTGGACCAGTTTGAAACCAGACCGGCGGCTCTCGAGACCCGATCCCTCGTCTACCGGCCGACTCCATCTACCGGTCCGGTAGGGATGGACAAAGCCTTGCCCATGAAAACGGGAGCTTCTGATTTCGTTAATTTTTCACCCCCTGTGCATTTTCCTTTATTTTCAATCAATATATATATATATACATACATATATATATATACATATATATATATATATATATATATGTATATGTATATGTACGACGTATGTGTGCATATATGCAGCAGTGGACGAAAATAGGTACTAACTATTACTTTAGAACAAACCTCATATACTAGGTGAAACTACTAAAAGGACAAAGTTTACTCTCTGGAGCTCTAATAAGGTTTTCATGAGTTGAAATGTCATATATTGAGATTAATAACGTCAAATGGAGTAAATCGGATCCATTCCTGTTCTATCAGACTGAACACGAGAGTGTTTCTTCAAATAGGATCTACTGTTTAAACCCCCCACACATTTGAGGTCAAACCTAGCGTCCACCTTGACATAGATGTAGATGTACACATACTCATGTTTATATTTATTCATCTTTTAGTTCCCACTGCCGGCGGCGGTTTCCTCCCGGCTCTCGACCCGTAGCAGCGCGACCCGGCGGAGCGTCGCCCGGCTTGCTTTCCCTCCTCTCGACTCAGTAACTTGCATGTCCGTGGTTGGGTGAACCTGTAGTCCTGTCTTTTTGGTCAAGTGGAAACAAAGAAAATACAAAAAAATAATGTTTCTCGGTCTGCATCCATGGCAGTCGATATTTCCATCCCGTGTTCTCGCCACCGCTATCTCTCTGCACCACACGTTCATTCAAAAGACAACAACAATCGTAAAAGATGGTCTGGAACTCGATGCATTCGAACTTCTATGTACTTGTATAAATGGTGCAACGGTAATAAAATGTAAGAAATTGACTGAAACTCCAGGATTTCGGTGCAAGTCAACTTTTTTTTCATACACCCACAAGTTTTATGAAATGACAAATGACAACGTGTTGCTTCATCTCTCTATATCGTCACACTCGGACACATCAGGGGGGTCCAAAGGGCTTCTTCCCTGCAGGGCTGAGGTTTTAACCAGAACTCTCTGCCCCAGAAGAACCCTTTTTGGGGTTCTCGTAAGTCCGATTGATCCATTAAGAGACCTTTTCATCCAAAGAGTCTTTGTTGGTAGAAAGACTTCTTTAAGGATTGCTGAAGACCACACTCCCAAAAACCTGATTGAGGACCAGGCTTCTTGTGTGTTCAGCTGCATCACATCAGGCCCCGGCCCATAAGGAACCTTTTGAGGAACCTCTTGAGGAACCTATTGAGGAACTCCGGGGAAATCTAGAGGAAATCCTTGGAATGCAAAAGGGTTTGCGGTACAAGCCCCCCAAGATAGTTTTTAGATGAAAACCATGAGATAGAAAAGGGGTCTTCGGACCCCTTAACTGGGTCAGAGAAGAAGCTCTTGGGAGGGTTCTGGTTCTGATGAAGATATTCGCAACTCGGACTAAGATCCAGACGTCTTCTTCAGTTGATCTTACAACCGTATAACCAGACCACCTCCTACCACATCCTACCACCTCCTACCACCTCCTACAACCTTATACCACCTCCTACCACCTCCTACAACCTCCTACGACCTTATACCACATCCTACCACCTCCTACCACCTCCTACCACCTCCTACCACATCCTACCACCTCCTACCACATCCTACCACCTCCTACCATATTATACCACATCCTACCACCTCCTACAACCTCCTACAACCTTATACCACATCCTACCACCTCCTACAACCTTATACCACATCCTACCACATCCTACCACCTCCTACCACATCCTACCACCTCCTACCACCTCCTACCACCTCCTACAACTTTATACCACATCCTACCACCTCCTACCACCTCCTACCACCTCCTAAAACCTTATACCACATCCTACCACATCCTACCACATCCTACCACCTCCTACCACATCCTACCACCTCCTACCACATCCTACCACCTCCTACCACATCCTACCACCTCCTACCACCTTCTACAACCTTATACCACCTCCTATAACCTTGCTCCTTATGGACGTTTAGGATACACAGAGCACCTCTCTGCTCTCCTCTCTCCTTATGGATGAATCTTCATCTCTCCATCACACATTATAACTCTGCTAACTCTCCTAAGTCCTTGTGACTTCACGTCTCAGAGGGTCTATTGGACCTGCTGGTCTGATGTCATGGCGCTGCTGAAGCCCCGCCCACTCCTCCTCTTCCTCCATCTGATGGATCATGGAGGTCTGGATCGTGGTCCATGACTACATTTTTCTATTTTCTTAAGAGTTGTTCCTGATCCGATGTGAGGACCACGACATAGAACCATGAGAGAGAACCATGGCGTAGAACCATGATGGAGAACCCTGAGGGAGAACCCTGCCGTAGAACCCTGAGGGAGAACCCTGAGGGAGAACCAAAGGGCAGAGCTGTAAATAACTCCAGAGCTCTTCGTGTCAACACAACAATCCCGTCGAGAAATCAGCGGGAAAGAAAAAGTCCACCCGCGGCCGAGCCGCGTGCCGATTGGTCCGTGGAGCTTCCTGATTGGCTGCGGAGGCCGACTCTCGCCTAGCAACAGGCACAAGTGCAGCACCCCCCCACACACACACACACACCCCCACACCCCCACCCACCCCTCTTGCCTTCCCTGTGGGGGAGCAGCTGATGGATGGAGCATGTGGAGAGAGAGGGAGAGAGAGAGAGAGGGGGAGAGAGAGAGAGGGGAGGAGAGAGAGAGGGAGAGAGAGAGGGAGAGAGAGAGAGGGAGGGGGGGGGAAAAGAGAGAATTGGATGGCATGTGTACATGAACATACAAACACATAATCACAGGGCTGAATATGCACACACACACACACACACACTTACACACTCACAAAGACACACACACGCACACACACACACACACACATTAAGTGCATCTTGTAGCATCTTGTGGACTCTTACATAATGGTGTAATATTCATAACTTCCTCTGGGGGAATCAAACACACGACGTTTGTTTGGCAACAATAATTCGTCCTCCATGTTCCTGCAGTCACCACGACGACCTCTCCATGAGGAGGCGGGGCCATTAGCGGGATTGGAGAAGGAGGAGGGGCTTATGGTCAGCGGTCTGAAGCTCTCCTCTAACATGCATGTAGGGGTCACCGGGGTCACCGGGGTCACCGGGTCAGAGCTCTGCAGTTCTTCTAGAATGTAATCTACATTGTGAAGGAACTCCAGCAGGCTCAATGTTCTCCAGTGTTCTCCACAAGGACCAGACATCCATAAATGATCTCTGGTTCTCTTCCCAAGGATGTTAGAGCACTTTTAACGGGTTCCCTGCCTGACAGCCAATCACAGAGCTGCTTTCCAAAGAACACACGTGTATGTTTGAAGTATGTTTAATGCCCCCGTGGAGCCAAACACAGACTTCACTAGAACCCTAACCGACTAGAACCCTAACCCACTAGAACCCTAACCCACTAGAACTCCAACCCACTAGAACTGCAACCCATTACAACCCTAACCCACTAGAACCCTAACCCATTCAAACACCAACCCTCAAGAACCCTAACCCACTAGAACCCCAACCCACTAGAACCCTAACGCACTAGAACTCCAACCCACTAGAACCCTAATCCACTAGAACCCCAACCCACTAGAACCCCAACCTACTAGAACTCCAACCCATTACAACCCTAACCCACTAGAACCCCAACCCACTAGAACTCCAACCCATTACAACCCTAACCAACTAGAACCCTAACCCATTAGAACCCCAACCCACTGGAACTCCAACCCATTAGAACCCTAACCCACTAGAACCCCAACCTACTAGAACTCCAACCCATTACAACCCTAACCCACTAGAACCCCAACCCACTAGAACTCCAACCCATTACAACCCTAACCAACTAGAACCCTAACCCATTAGAACCCCAACCCACTGGAACTCCAACCCATTAGAACCCCAACCCTCTAGAAATCCAAGCCATTAGAACCATAACCCACTAGAACTCCAACCCACTAGAACCCTAACCCACTAGAACCCCAACCCACTAGAACTCCAACCCACTAGAACCCCAACCCACTAGAACCCCAACCCACTAGAACTCCAACCCATTAGAACCCTAACCCACTAGAACCCTAACCCACTAGAACCCCAACCCACTAGAACTCCAACCCACTAGAACCCCAATCCACTAGAACCCCAACCCACTAGAACTCCAACCCATTATAACCCTAACCCACTAGAACCCTAACCCATTAGAACCCTAACCCACTAGAACTCCAACCCACTAGAAACCCAACCCACTAGAACCCCAACCCACTAGAACTCCAACCCATTAGAACCCTAACCCACTAGAACCCTAACCCATTAGAACCCCAACCCACTAGAACTCCAACCCACTAGAACCCCAACCCACTAGAACCATAACCCACTAGAACCCTAACCCACTAGAACTCCAACCCACTAGAACCCTAACCCACTAGAACTCCAATCAATTAGAACACTAACCCACTAGAACCCCAATCCACTAGAACTCCAACCCATTAGAACCCTAACCCACTAGAACCCCAACCCACTAGAACTCCAACCCATTAGAACCCCAACCCACTAGAACCCCAACCCAGTAGAACTCACAACGTTCTGTTACGTTTTCTTTCTTCCTTTCCTTCTATTAGAGGACCCGCGGTTCCGTGGTTCTGTTCTCCGTGTTCTCCGCGTGGAGCGTGTGTGATTGTTGTAATCATCCCAACACGCCTCCCTCCTCTCGGCTCTTTGTTGCTTCTTTTGTTTCTTGGTTCTTCTTCTCCACAGCTGCCGATGACGCTCGCTCGAGGAGTCAGCCGTTGTCATTGGCCGGCTGCGTCGTCACGGCAACCGCCGACTTGTGAACTCGCTCCTCTCAGTTCTCTCACACACTTACAACGTCATCATTACAGTATTACTGAATTTATGGAAAGAAAAACAAAAGTATTCATCTCTTCCTTCTTCGGATGAAAAATAACAACATCGGATCAGGAGAGGAGAGGAGAGAGGAGCTCAGTGTATCCTAAGCGTCCTTAAGGAGAGAGGAGAGGAGCTCAGTGTATCCTAAGCGTCCTTAAGGAGAGAGGAGAGGAGAGGAGCTCAGTGTATCCTAAGCGTCCATAAGGAGAGAGGAGAGAGGAGAGGAGCTCAGTGTATCCTAAGCGTCCCAGCAGTAGCAGTCTATACCTCTCTGTGGCGGCCTCCTGTGGCGAGTGGTGGAACTGCAGGTGTTGTTTCCCGTCAGCTGAAGAGAAGCCGAGGGTCCCGAGAGCATCGAGAACACAGCCATGCTGAGCGGGACACCCGTCACATTCAGTTAGGTGTGTGTGGGACGGGCTCGTGTGTGTCTGTGTGTGTGTGTGTGTGTGTGTGTTTAGGGGGAAGTTTGAGACCATCATCTTCCTCCTTCTCCTCCTCCTCCTCCTCCTCCTCCTCCTCCTCCTCCTCAGCCAGTCTGGCAGCGTGTCCTTCCCCAGGGCCGAGTGTCTGCCCTGTCAATCCAAGCCTGGGTGGGGACGCACAAGGCAAACAGGGATCACACACACACACATACACACACATACACACACACACACACACACACACACACACACACACATACACACACACACACGCCCATACACATACACACACACACATACACATACACATACACACACAATAATCTTGTCAAACCAGCACACCCAACTACAAAACAACACAATAACAACTTAAAGTAACTGCAGCATTTAAGGGGATTCATTATCACATTATAATATAATATATTATAATGTGCTAAATATAAATATGTTTGGTTTATAATGGCCTGAAACTAAAAAGAAATAAATGTAGTTTACAAAAATAGTTTTTTATTGCATGTCTCAGCCAAGCTGCATGCTCTCTCCTGACCACCAGGGGGCGACACCTCTGGTTGTATAGAAGGAGTAAAGAACATTCCTTTGTTCTAGGCTCACAGACGACGAGCGTGTTCTCACTTTGCTTCTTTGTACGTGTCAATGGGTGTAATGGTTGCCAGGCAACAGCAGACGTGTATTTCATGTGAGTCTGAGGATCTAGAGTTCAAGAGAAGGTTCCTCTGCTCCTTCTGCTCCTTCTGCTCCTCTGCTCCTTCTGCTCCTTCTGCTCCTTCTGCTCCTCTGCACCTTCTGCTCCTTCTGCTCCTTCTGCTCTAGAAACTCAACTTTAAGGATTTTATGGGCGAGAACTGTGAGTCATAAGAGAAGACGACTGAGCAGCTGTTATGTAAACCATCCTTCCTTCCATCCATCCATCTATCCAGCTATCCATCCATCTTCTCTCTCTATCTCCCTCTCCCCTATCTCTCTCTCCCCCTCTCTACAACTCTCTCTCCTCTCTCTCTCCATCTCTCTCTCCCCCTCTCTACACCTCTCTCTCCCTCTCCTCTCTCTCTCTCTCTCTTTCCCTCTCCCCTATCTCTCTCCTCTCTCTCTCTCCCTCCCCCCCTCTCTCTCTCTCTCTCTCTCTCTCTCCGGGCTTCGTAGGCGGTGGTTATTCCTGGTGTGAAGATACTGAGGTTGTTGTTGTCGGAGGAAGAGAGGGAAAGGAAGAAGGGATGAGAGGACCAGCTGCTGGAGGTCTATATCTGACTTCACACGTTCCAACCACGCTTCTATTATTTGGACCAAAAAGACTGAAACACGTAGAACTACAACATCGCTACCAAAGAACTACGAACTACAACTGCAACTCGCAAAGATAAGCAACGGAGGAGGCGCCCCCTGGTGGTCAGGAGAGAGAATGCAGCTCCGACACATGATGCATAGACTTCTATACAACCAGAGGAGTCGCCCCCTGGTGGTCAGGAGAGAGGATGCAGCTCTAACACATGAAGCAGAGACTTCTATACAACCAGAGGAGTCGCCCCCTGGTGGTCAGGAGAGAGAATGCAGCTCTAACACATGAAGCATAGACTTACATTACCAATTGAATACGCCCCTTTTGGGTTTATATATTTGTAAGACACTAAAGGAGTCAGAGCCTCAACGACCAGAAACCTCACCGTACGTCACTGATATATATATATATATATATATATATATATATATATATATATACATATATATATATATATATATATATACATATGTATTTATATGTATATATACATATACATATAAATATATATATACATATAAATATACATATATATATATATATATCACAACTGGTCATGATGATGGGGTCAAAGGTCACAGCACAGCGGAGCGTTGACTGCAGGCTCATCCCTGAGCCTCTGCTGCCCCCTAGTGGCCGCGGACCACATCGCATGAGGTCCGTGTTCTCCACGAGGGGCCGAGCGGAGGTTCCGGGACCACTGGTGTTGGTCCGGACCGGAAGTGCTCCTCATGCGGGTCCAGGCGTGAATCTCCCCAGGAGGCCAACATGTAGAACTACATCAGAAAAGACTCAGTTTCTCACCAGTGAAACTGAGGAGCAGAAACACAGAGCCGCGGGTTCAAATCCCGCCAGGGACGAGGAGCGACCTGCAGGGCGAGCGTAGACGAGAGAACACGGCAACTAAAGAATAAGTGTTGAAGAACATATATCTGGAGATCACCAAGGCAACGCGACACAAGGCGAGTAGAAAATGACCCTTTATTGTGTTCTCGTTTATAAAAGAAATACAAAAAAAGAAACATCGACACCGGGGGAGGGTCAGAGGACGGGGAGGGGGGGCGGGGGGGGTCGTACCAACAGACATCGAACATACGGGGGACAGTCTACTTAGCCCCTCCTCCTCCTCCTCCTCCTCCTCCTCCTCAGGGAACACAGCAGTTTCAGTTCTACGCACATTCACCAACAGCAGAGCGCAGAAACAATCTCATTGGTTGAGTTAAACCTGAGTGGGAGGAGCCAGAGAAAGACGATAATATTAATTCAGTCTTCAGCGACATTCGTAACGTGAGAGGGCGGCGGGTTCGTTAGCTCCGTTAGCTCCGTTAGCTCCGTTAGCTTGTTTTCTCACGCGTTAGCTCAGCGGCTAACGACCCTCATAATGAAACTGCTGCTCCTCTTCCAGTGAACTGTTTACATTCGGAGCTTCTTCTTCTTCTTCTTCTTCTTCTTCTTCTTCTTCTTCTTCTTCTTCTTCTTCTTCTTCTTCTTCTTCACCGTTCGTCTCCTTCATGAAACATTCAGACTTTTTATCCTACAATTTGAGATTTTAATGTTTTGCATCTGTGCGTCTCACCGTCCTCGCCGCGGCCTGCCGCCGTCCACATGGCGTCCTCATGGCGTCCTCATGGCGTCCTCATGGCGTCCGCATGGCGTCCACATGGCGTCCTCATGGCGTCCGCATGGCGTCCTCATGGCGTCCGCATGGCGTCCGCATGGCGTCCGCATGGCGTCCTCATGGCGTCCGCATGGCGTCCACATGGCGTCCACATGGCGTCCACATGGCGTCCTCATGGCGTCCTCATGGCGTCCTCATGGCGTCCTCCGTGATGTGACAGAGGAGCACTAGGCGGTGCCGTGTGGCCCCGCCCCCTCCTAGCGTTAACGACGATGCTTGAGAACCGCCATTGGAGCGTTACGGGGGAGATGCACCACCACTCCTCCACCACCAGGGGGAGCGGGCCGGCCGCACACTGCACATTTGCATAATCACGACTAAACCTAAACTTTATACAAATGAAGTCCGTCACCATGGAAACCACTAAGTTACAGAAACGTAGATGAAAGATGACCGGACCGATGAAGAGGTGGAGGAGAGGTGGAGGAAGAGGTGGATGGAGAGGTGGAGGAAGAGGTGGATGGAGAGTGGAGGAAGAGGTGGATGAAGAGGTGGAGGAAGAGGTGGATGAAGAGGTGGAGGAAGAGGTGGAGAAGAGGTGGAGGAAGAGGTGGATGAAGAGGTGGAGGAGAGGTGGAGGAAGAGGTGGATGAAGAGGTGGAGGAGAGGTGGATGAAGAGGTGGATGAAGAGGTGGAGGAGAAGTGGAGGAAGAGGTGGAGGAGAGGTGGAGGAAGAGGTGGATGGAGAGGTGGAGGAGAAGTGGAGGAAGAGGTGGAGGAGAGGTGGAGGAAGAGGTGGATGAAGAGGTGGATGGAGAGGTGGAGGAAGAGGTGGAGGAAGAGGTGGATGGAGAGGTGGAGGAGAGGTGGAGGAAGAGGTGGATAAAGAGGTGGAGGAGAGGTGGATGAAGAGGTGGAGGAAGAGGTGGATGGAGAGGTGGAGGAAGAGGTGGAGGAAGAGTCCGGAGGTCTGAGCCAAAGCTTCCGATGTCCCCGTGATTCCTAACTTCCTCGTCCTCCGTGTCCCGGTTGAACCCCAGCTACCACCCTCCGACTCGAGCAGCTCCGCCTCCGAGAAGCTCCGCCCCCCTCAGGGCAGCTCGGCCTTGTCGGCGGCCTCGGGGTGGAGCCCCGCCCCCCCCGCCTCGGAGCTGCCGGGCGCCAGCAGCGTGCGGCGGCCGTAGTGGTGGTGCCCCTTCAGGTTCTCGTTGAGGATCTGCTTCTGCTTCTGCCGGTTGAGCGACTGCACCAGGCCCAGCACCACGGCGGCCAGCGAGTACTGGCCCGTGATCTTGCGCGGCTGCAGCACCAGCGGGTTGGGCTGCACGCGGCCGCGCAGGAAGTGCGTGCGGATCTTGCCCTCCTGCTCGCTGATGCCCTTCACGTAGATCTCGCCGCGGAACTCGAAGGCGAAGCCGCGCTCCTGCAGGATGAGGAAGGTGTCGTCGGGCAGCTGGATGCGGCCGCTCACCCCGGTGCTGTCCATGCGGCTCGACAGGTTCACCGTCTTGCCCCAGATGTCGTACTGAGGCTTCTTGGCGCCGATCACGCCCGCCACCACCGAGCCGTGGGCCATACCTGCGGAGCGAGCACAGGTGGTGAGGTCACGTGAGGAGGAGGAGGAGGAGGAGGAGGAGGAGGAGGAGGAGCAGGAGCTCTCACCGATCCTCAGCTCGAAGTTGTTGAAGGAGTGCTTGTTGATCTCCTGGATGCTCTCGTTGAGCGCGATGGCGAAGTCCGCCAACGCACACAGGTGACCCCACTTGTCTTCACATTGCTGGAGGTCAGAGCAGAAGAAGAGTCACAGCTCTAACACGTAAAGAAGAGACTTCTATACAACCAGAGGAGTCGCCCCCTGGTGGTCAGGAGAGAGAATGCAGCTTTAACACATGCAGCGTAGACTTCTATACAACCAGAGGAGTCGCCCCCTGGTGGTCAGGAGGGAGAATGCAGCTTTAACACATGCAGCGTAGACTTCTATACAACCAGAGGAGTCGCCCCCTGGTGGTCAGGAGGGAGAATGCAGCTTTAACACATGCAGCGTAGACTTCTATACAACCAGAGGAGGCACCCCCTGGTGGTCAGGAGAGAGAATGCAGCTTTAACACATGCAGCGTAGACTTCTATACAACCAGAGGAGTCGCCCCCTGGTGGTCAGGAGGGAGAATGCAGCTTTAACACATGCAGCGTAGACTTCTATACAACCAGAGGAGGCACCCCCTGGTGGTCAGGAGGGAGAATGCAGCTTTAACACATGCAGCGTAGACTTCTATACAACCAGAGGAGGCACCCCCTGGTGGTCAGGAGGGAGAATGCAGCTTTAACACATGCAGCGTAGACTTCTATACAACCAGAGGAGGCACCCCCTGGTGGTCAGGAGGGAGAATGCAGCTTTAACACATGCAGCGTAGACTTCTATACAACCAGAGGAGTCGCCCCCTGGTGGTCAGGAGGGAGAAGGCTCTGTGTTTTCCTGTTTCGCGTCTCACCTGCTTCTCGGGCGACAGACCGGACACGGCCATGTAGGTGCTGCCGATCGTCTTGATCTTCTCGATGTCCTGGAACCGATCCTCGCCGAGCAACTGGGGCGAGAGAGGGAGAGAGAGAGAGGGAGAGAGAGAGAGAGAGAGGTGAGGCCTTCCCACGGGTCGTCATGACGTCATACATTAATAACGGGTTGAGTCGCTCACCTCGTCGAAGTCGGCGATGATCTCGTTGAGCAGCCGGAGGCACTCCACGCCCTGGTTGTTCATCTCCGTCTGCGAGTAGAAGTCGGCGAAGCCGGGGATGGAGGCGAACATCACGCCCACCGAGTCGTAGGACTGGGAGTACAGCTCCTGTTGGGGGCGGAGTCAAAGTCATTCACACATGGAAACTTGACATGATAAGATTGTTTTGTAATTGTTGGATTTCTTCTTGTGCAAATAAGTCTTAAAGTGTAATTAAAATCCTTTAATTTGATTGGACCACTAAATAGTGGGCAGGGCTACAGAGGCTCTCTCACACACACACACCTCTCACTTTGCTTAATTGATGGATGGATGTTATTGGTTGAAAGTGGGACGTAATATCTTCAATGTTTGTTTCAAAGCACAAAATGATGGAATTGATTACAGCTTTTAAATTAAAAAAGTACTTATTATTACTTTTGCAAATAGTATGAAACAAATGCAAAATGTGATGATTTTAAAGGGTCAGCGATGTGTGCATCGGAGCGCTGGCTGACGCTCGGCAGCTGCACCGCTCCGTCCCGCCACTAGGGGGCAGCGACGCCCCTCAGCTGAGGGGTTGTTTACCTAAGAGAGGGCCGGCTGCCGCTTGACTTTTACATTTAATCACAACTCGTGGAAATAATCCTCCGACTTCATCGACACGTTAAATTAATAAACTCAAATGTCGCAGTTCAACTAATTGAA
>CM070098.1:22101315-22123815 GCA_036178185.1 Liparis tanakae
ATGGGGCTGTGACCTTGAATAGTGACGATGGGGTTGTGACCTTGAATAGTGACGGTGGGGTTGTGACCTTGAATAGTGACGGCGGGGTCGTGACCTTGAATAGTGACGATGGGGCTGTGACCTTGAATAGTGACGATGAGGTTGTGACCTTGAATAGTGACGATGGGGCTGTGACCTTGAATAGTGACGATGAGGTTGTGACCTTGAATAGTGACGATGGGGCTGTGACCTTGAATAGTGACGGTGGGGTCGTGACCTTGAATAGTGACGATGAGGTTGTGACCTTGAATAGTGAATGTATCACTTTGACCCTGAAAGATGAAGGTGAATCAATGACGGAGGTTCTGTGACCTTGACTCGTAAGGCGTTGACCCCCCCCCCCCTCACCCTGGGATGCCCCCCGACTCCAGCTTGTTGGCGATGTCCACGTCCCAGGACCAGACGTCAAACTGCCACTTCCTGAGGCCGAGCACGCCGCACAGCACGGAGCCCGAGTGGATCCCGATGCGCATGTCGATGTCGTGTTTGGTGCGTGACCTCACGTACCTGAGGGGAAAGGGGAGGAGCCACAAGAAGAGACGTTCAGACACCTTCGCTGCGAGGCTCAGGGCACCCGGGACGTGAGCGCTGCGATCGTCACAGTAAGAGGTGACGCGTCGTTAAAATGCATCTTTACATCGATAGAGTACATTTGATGAGGAGCGTTGTTTCCTCATTCCATACACGTATTACCCCGCCACAATAAGAGCAGAAGGAGCCGTCACGCCCCCTCGGCCTCATTTCACGCTCCATCAAAAAAGGATGGAGGTGAAAGGTGCTTAAAGTGTCGCCTCGAGGGCCGCGGCGATGACGATGGAGAGGAAACTTAATGGAGGTCATCGGCTGCCTGTGGAGGTCAGAGGTCAGCCATGTCCTGGCAGCTTGATATATTACATTGAGGAAATAACATTGAAAATGATAAAAACGTAGATCATATGCATGTATCTAAAAATGTAAACATAATTTAATTTAATTGATGCTAACAATTTTTTTACATTATAGAAATTGAATGGGTGTGAATGGCTGAATGACAGTGGTAATAAATGTATTAATAAATGTAATAAACATAAAGTGGTGATAACGTGGATAATATCCATGTATCTTAACATGTAAATTAAATTATACTAAATTAAATTATTATTTAATTTAATAATACAAGTTAAATTTACTATAGATAATTAATTTAATCTGTACATTTGATGTATTGTACTAATTTAATTGAATGGGTGTGAATGGTTGACATGCAGTGGAAATAAACGTATTACAATAAGGAAATAACATACATAAATAATAACATGGACCATATCCATGTAATCGTCTCCAATAAGTAAAAGGCTCTTATTTTGAAGGAGGCCATTTGTTTCATTCTGCTTAAAGCCCCCCCCCCCCCGTGAGAAGTTTCTATGATGATGATGATGATGATGATGGTGATGATGATGATGTGATGATGATGGTGATGATGATGATGGTGATGATGATGATGATGATGGTGATGATGATGATGAAGGTGATGATGATAATAATGGTGAAGGTGAAGGTGATGATGATGATGTGGTGATGATGATGATAATGATGTGATGATGATGATGATGATGATGATGGTGATGATGGTGGTGATGATGATGATGGTGAAGGTGATGATGATGTGGTGATGATGATGATGATGATGATGATGATGATGATGATGACGTGATGATGATGATGGTGATGAAGATGATGAAGGTGATGATGATGATAATGGTGAAGGTGAAGATGATGTGGTGATGATGATTGGTGATGATGATGATGATGATGATGATGATGATGATGATGGTGATGATGATGATGATGGTGATGATGATGATGGTGAAGGTGAAGGTGATGATGATGTGGTGATGATGATGATGATGGTGATGATGATGATGGTGAAGGTGATGATGATGTGATGGTGATGATGATGATGATGGTGAAGGTGAAGGTGATGAAGGTGATGATGATGATGGTGATGATGATGATGGTGATGGTGATGATGATGATGATGATGATGATGATGGTGAAGGTGAAGGTGATGATGATGTGGTGATGATGATGATGATGATGATGGTGATGATGATGATGGTGAAGGTGATGATGATGTGATGGTGATGATGATGATGATGGTGATGATGATGATGATGATGATGGTGATGGTGATGATGATGATGATGATGGTGATGATGATGATGGTGATGATGATGATGTGGTGATGATGATGGTGATGATGATGATGATGATGATGGTGATGATGATGATGATGATGATGGTGATGATGGTGATGATGATGATGATGATGATGATGATGATGATGATGATGATGGTGATGATGATGGTGATGGTGATGATGGTGATGATGATGGTGATGATGATGATGATGATGATGATGATGGTGATGATGATGATGATGATGATGATGGTGATGATGATGATGATGGTGATGATGATGATGATGGTGGTGATGATGATGATGGTGATGATGATGATGATGGTGGTGATGATGATGATGATGATGATGATGATGATGATGATGATGATGATGATGATGATGATGATGGTGATGATGATGATGATGATGATGATGATGATGATGATGATGGTGGTGATGATGATGATGATGACGATGATGATGATGGTGATGAAGGTGATGTGATGATGATGATGGGATGATGATGATGGTGGTGAAGGTGATGATGATGATGATGACGATGATGATGATGGTGATGAAGGTGATGTGATGATGATGACGTGATGATGATGATGATGATGATGATGATGATGATGATGATGGTGATGAAGGTGATGTGATGATGATGATGGGATGATGATGATGTGATGATGATGATGATGGGATGATGATGATGGTGGTGGTGATGATGATGATGGGATGATGATGATGGTGGTGGTGATGATGATGGTGGTGATGATGATGATGATGAGTCACCTGATGGTCTTGATCATGCTGAGGCCCATCTCCACACAGCAGTGGGCGTGGTCCTGCCTTGGCTCCGGGAGGCCGGACACGCAGTAGTAGCAGTCGCCCAGGATCTTGATCCGGAGGCAGTGGTTCTCCTGGGGGGGGGGGGGGGAGAGATTATTAACCCTTTAAACGGGAGAGAAAAATCTGAAATTAAATACGTGATATGTTGACTCACGTGCGCGAGGCGGTCGAACCGGGCGAACAGCTCGTTGAGCATGCGGACGAGTTCCTGCGCCGACAGCGTGGTGGAGAGGTTCGTGAAGCCTTTGACGTCTGCGAAAAGAATGCTGAATAAAACACGGAAGAGTCACTTTGGTATCCAGAGCCACGTCTTTACAAAACCACGACACATCCACAGGGCACTACTCCTTTAAGATAACCCTCCACAGGGCACTACTTCTTTAAGATAACCCTCCACAGGGCACTACTTCTTTGAGATAACCCTCCACAGGGCACTACTTCTTTAAGATAACCCTCCACAGGGCACTACTTCTTTAAGATAACCCTCCACAGGGCACTACTTCTTTGAGATAACCCTCCACAGGGCACTACTTCTTTAAGATAACCCTCCACAGGGCACTACTTCTTTGAGATAACCCTCCACAGGGCACTACTTCTTTAAGATAACCCTCCACAGGGCACTACTTCTTTAAGATAACCCTCCACAGGGCACTACTTCTTTAAGATAACCCTCCACAGGGCACTACTTCTTTGAGATAACCCTCCACACGGATCTACTTCTTTAAAGCCTCCACGCTCCTCACCTGACGTTCTCGTAGCGGTGGATGTAGATCCGGTGGAACTGGTGCTGCAGGTGTTCGTCCTCGACATTCGTCATGTCGTTGATCATCTCTAAAACTACAAAACGAGGGAGGACCGATAACACCAGCCTCTCCTTGGGGGGGGGGGGGGGAGGACATTAATCTATTAAACATTATATTATAACATTACATAGAAAACATATAAAAACACTTGACACTTTTACTAGTTTGTAATAAAATAAAATGTAAATATATACATATTTATATATATATATACATTTATATACATTTATATATATATATATTTATATATATTTACATACATTTATATATATATATATATTATATATGTATATATTTATTTATATATTTATTTTTATATATACATACATTTATATATATATATATATTATATATGTATATATTTATTTATATATTTATTTTTATATATACATACATTTATATATATATATATATATATATATATATATATATATATATATATATATATATATATATATATCTTAGAACCTCCAGCACCTTCCCTTCAGCGCTGCCATCCAGAAGGTGCCTTCAGGCTCCAGAGTTTCCGGTGTAAATACAGAGACTCTGTGCCCCTGAATACACGACACAGCCTCACCTGTCTCTGGTTCTCCGTCTACAGACCCGTTGCCCCTGAAGGCACCGCGAGGCCTCACCTGTCTCTGGTTCTCCGTCTACAGACCCGTTGCCCCTGAAGGCACCGCGAGGCCTCACCTGTCTCTGGTTCTCCGTCTACAGACCCGTTGCCCCTGAAGGCACCGCGAGGCCTCACCTGTCTCTGGTTCTCCGTCTACAGACCCGTTGCCCCTGAAGGCACCGCGAGGCCTCACCTGTCTCTGGTTCTCCGTCTACAGACCCGTTGCCCCTGAAGGCACCGCGAGGCCTCACCTGTCTCTGGTTCTCCGTCTCCAGCCGCAGCCGGGCCTCGATGCAGCGCCGCGTCTCCAGGAAGGCCTGGCGCTGGGCGCGGTCCGACAGGTAGCTGATGAAGACGCCGGCGGTGTTCATGCACATGAAGAGCACGGCCTGGGCCGCCACCTGAAGGCCACACGGGGGGGGGGACAACACATTTATATACAACTATTTATAGCTTTAGTCAATAGTAATTGTGTTTACTTTGTGTGTGTGTGTGTGTGTGTCCCTGTGTGTGTCTGTGTGTGTGTGTGTGCGTGTGTGTGTGTGCGTGTGTGTGTGTGTCTGTGTGTGTGTGTGTGTGTGTGTGTGCGTGTGTGTGTTTCAGAGCATGTAAACACACAGCTCGTAAAAGGTCTTGAGTGGTTCCACCAAGAGAGAAACACGATAACATGACAAGAGTGTTTCAAATGGTTGTATAGAAGTCTATGTTTCATGTGTTAAAGCTGCATTCTCTCTCCTGACCACCAGGGGGCTCCTCTGGTTGTATAGAAGTCTCTGCTTCATGTGTTAAAGCTGCATTCTCTCTCCTGACCACCAGGGGTGCTGCATGTTGGTGGAGAGCTGATGTAACACGATGCAACAGGGATTTCACCATAGCTTCCAGCCAGTCTCTCTCTCTCTCTCTCTCTCTCTCTCTCTCTCTCTCTCTCTCTCTCTCTCTCTCTCTCCTCTCTCCCTCTCCCTCTCTCTCTCTCTCTCTCTCTCTCTCTCTCCCTCTCTCTCCTCTCCTCTCTCTCTCTGTCTCTCTCTCTCTCTCTCTCTCTCTCTCTCTCTCTCTCTCTCCCTCTCCTCTCTCTCTCTCTCTCTCTCTCTCTCTCTTGTTATTGTTCCACATGATTAGTTTAGAAGAATGACAGTGTTTATCTGTCTCAGTCGCATGGGCTCAGTGTGTGTGTGTGTGTGTGTGTGTGTGTGTGTGTGTGTGTGTGTGTGTGTGTGTGTGTGTGTGTGTGTGTGTAGGTGTGTGTGTGTGTGTGTGTGTGTGTGTGTGTGTGTGTGTGTGTGTGTGTGTGTGTGTGTGTGTGTGTGTGTGTGTGTGTGTGTGTGTGTGTGTGTGTGTGTGTGTGTGTGTGTGTGTGTGTCCCAGACAGGCCTGGGCAGGTCCAGAGCAGCTGCTCCGTCTCCATCGTCTCTCTAAAGGTCACAGAGGTCGGCCCCTTGCTCCTGCAGTCCATCAAGTCATGAGGCCCCCCAGGACCCCCAGACCCTCCAGGGTCCACCAGGACCCCCAGACCCTCCAGGGTCCACCAGGACCCCCAGACCCTCCAGGGTCCACCAGGACTCCCAGACCCCCCAGGACCCTCCAGGCTTAAAGAGACGGCGTAAAGGAGGAGGAGCCTTAAAGAGACGGCGTAAAGGAGGTGGAGCCTTAAAGACACGGTGTAAAGGAGGTGGAGCCTTAAAGAGACGGCGTAAAGGAGGAGGAGCCTTAAAGAGACGGCGTAAAGGAGGTGGAGCCTTAAAGACACGGTGTAAAGGAGGTGGAGCCTTAAAGAGACGGCGTAAAGGAGGAGGAGCCTTAAAGAGACGGCGTAAAGGAGGTGGAGCCTTAAAGACACGGTGTAAAGGAGGTGGAGCCTTAAAGAGACGGCGTAAAGGAGGAGGAGCCTTAAAGAGACGGCGTAAAGGAGGTGGAGCCTTAAAGACACGGTGTAAAGGAGGTGGAGCCTTAAAGAGACGGCGTAAAGGAGGCGGAGCCTTAAAGAGACGGCGTAAAGGAGGCGGAGCCTTAAAGAGACGGCGTCAATGTGACGGCCCAGAGGACGTCCTCACCCAGGAGAACGTTGTTCATGCCCTGCGTGGAAACTGACACAAACAATGTTGTTGTTGTTGTTGTTGTTGCTGTGTAGCGGCGTTCCTCTGGGGGTCCTCAGAGGACGTTAGGCGTCTCTTCTGTTGCCCGACACTCGAGGCTCGCCGGCGATAAGCGGCGAGCTTCAAGAGGACGGAGAGGAAGACGCTGAGATTCATCTCGCTCTCGACAGCTCGCCGCTCTGAGGAGAGCTCCTTGACATTTAATGAAGAGAGGGGAGGAGAGGAGGGGAGGAGAGAGAGGAGGAGGGGAGAAGATGAAAGGAGAGAGGAGGGGAGGAGAGGAGGGGAGGAGAGAGGAGGAGGAGGAGAGAGGAGAGGAGGAGAGAGGAGGAGAGAGGAGGGGAGGAGAGGAGGAGGAGAGAGAGGAGGAGGGGAGGAGAGAGGAGGGGAGAGGAGAGGAGAGGAGAGAGGGAATGAAGCTCTGAGGGGCGTGTCTTGTTGCAGCTCGTCCTCATCGCCTCCCTGAACCGTAACATGTGTGATTCGACCACTAGGAGGCGCCACAATAACACGCCAAAGTTGGGCTTTCCTGCCGTATTTCGCCTGATTGTCATTTTTCGCTGTTATGCATTCACAGACTCCTCCCACTAAAATACTCCGATGGACGTAGTCGTCCCAGGAGGACCAGGAGGACCAGGAGGACCAGGAGGACCAGGAGGACCTGGAGGACCAGGAGGACCTGGAGGACCAGGAGGACCAGGAGGACCTGGAGGACCAGGAGGACCAGGAGGACCTGGAGGACCAGGAGGACCTGGAGGACCAGGAGGACCAGGAGGACCAGGAGGATCAACGCTGATGAGACACGAGACACGTAGATGTTAGTGGAGCGAGGGAGACTTCAGGACGCCGTCCTCAGGACGCTCGCCATGCGCACAGGAACACCTAGAGATCAAAGGCACGTCTGAGAGCCTCAGGTGTTCCTCTGAGGCCGCCATGTTCCCTCATTGACCCCCCTCGCCGCCTGATCTCACGTTATTCAAGTTTACAAACGGATTTCATTTGCATGTAAATTGTACTTCGTTGACATTTCTTGAATTCCCTGCGTCGGGTGAAGTGATAATTAATCACCGAGTCATTATCTCTCCGTCTCTTGAGCTTCAGTCCTCCACGCCGCCTCGTACCTATAAACCCGTAGTCTTCTCAGGAGAGCCTGAAGGCATCACGCCACGGACTCACTTTGATGTGCAACATTCAATGTCTCCCCGGTTATAATATCTGACACCGGCGTTTCCTGTAAAACGCGTCACGTCTCGGGTGGTCGATAATTCAGCGGCTGAGAGAAAAGTGCAGCGGGAAAACCGTAAAGACGAAATACATGTGTGTCGGAGGGTTTTCACACACACACACACACACACACACACACACACTTCCCCTGAGGCCCTTCACGGAGCCTCCCGGCGCATTACGCTCTGTTACTGTGAATCTCCCCCAGGACGCCATCAGCAAGGAATCAATTTACAAGTCTCCCCTCCCCCCCTGAAGGCCTCTGCTGCTCCCAGGGAGACTGACATTAAAAACCCGTACGCTGAGGCAGCAGCGGCAGCGGCCATGTTGTTTTTCTGTCCGTGAAGGGCATCGTCATGGAGACGGTGAGGCTCACAAACAGCTACATGGAAAACAATGAGGCGGAGCTTAAGAACGGCGATAATCATCCAAATGTTTTCAATTTGAATCAAGGGTGAGGAGTGACTTGAGGAGTGACTTGAGGAGTGACTTGAGGAGTGACTTGAGGAGTGACTTGAGGAGTGACTTGTGAGGAGTGACTTGAGGAGTGACTTGAGGAGTGACTTGTGGAGTGACTTGAAGAGTGACTTGAGGAGTAACTTGTGAGGAGTGACTTGAGGAGTAACTTGAGGAGTGACGTGAGGAGTGACTTGAGGAGTGACTTGAGAGTGACTTGAGGTGACGAGGTGACTTGAGGTGACTTGAGGAGTGACATGAGGAGTGACATGAGGAGTGACTTGAGGAGTGACTTGAAGAGTGACTTGAGGAGTGACATGAGGAGTGACATGAGGAGTGACTTGAGGAGTGACTTGAGGAGTGACTTGAGAGGAGTGACATGAGGAGTGACTTGAGGAGTGACTTGAGGAGTGACTTGAGGAGTGACTTGAAGAGTGACTTGAGGAGTGACTTGAGGAGTGACTTGAGGAGTGACTTGTGAGGAGTGACATGAGGAGTGACTTGAGGAGTGACTTGAAGAGTGACTTGAAGAGTGACATGAGGAGTGACATGAGGAGTGACTTGAGGAGTGACTTGAAGGTGACTGAGGTGACTGGAGAGTGACTTGAGGAGGACTTGAGGTGACTTGAAGAGTGACTTGAGGAGTGACTTGAGGAGTGACTTGAGGTGACTTGAGGTGACTTGGAGTGACAGAGTGACTTGAGGTGACTTGAGGTGACTTGAGGTGACTTGAGGTGACTTGAGGAGTAACTTGAGGAGTGACGTGAGGAGTGACTTGAGGAGTGACTTGTGAGGAGTGACTTGAGGAGTGACTTGTGAGGAGTGACATGAGGAGTGACTTGTGAGGAGTGACATGAGGAGTGACTTGAGGAGTGACATGAGGAGTGACTTGAGGAGTGACTTGTGAGGAGTGACATGAGGAGTGACTTCATGGGGTTACATGGGGGCTTCCTGGCTCCTCCTCTTCCTCTTCCTCCTCCTCACCGCGTGAACGTGTCTGCGCTCTATAACTCCCCGTGACACGTAACCTACATGGGGCTCGTCTCCATGGCGATAGCCGACAGAGTGGAGGTGTTAACGGGTTCTGACGTTTAATCTTACAACTTTTTTTCTTTTTGGGGGTCTGCGAGCTTTAGGAACATTTCTCTGGACAGGAAGTGATCCTGAGAGCCGTGACCTCTGACCCGGATGAAACCCTCACGGTGACTCCGTGACACGGTAACTCTGTGACTCTAGAAGCTAAATGTTCCCCCGCTGGCTGAGTCGCTGTAAACAATATATACTTTTGCTTAGCTTACCCTATTATTGTGTGCATTAATATTATGTGTAAAGTGGAAAGGTCACGGAAGGTCAAAAGCTTCAACATTCCCGGACCTGGTTGATCGAGTAGAGGACCAAGAAAGTGTTTTATGCCCCCCCCCTCCCACGCCTCACGCATAGAGATGTTTAGAACAAAGACTTCTATATACTCACAGCTCAGGAGAAACAACTAGAGACCTCCGCTGAGCGCAGTTAAGATAAGACACGGTCCAGACGTAGCAGTAAGTGGCTGGGGTCAACCACAGGGCCTCCTTTTGACACACACACACACACACAAGTAACTATCCTGAGAACGAGCTTCCGGAGACGGCGCGTCCCATCCCGGAAGAGATAGGATTGTCATGGAAGACTCCCCAGTGGAAGGAGAAGCTACAAAGAAAGTGTCAAGTCAAACATAACTCTTCCTTTCCTACACTTTTATTCACAACATATGCTCTCATGGGCGGGCCACAAGGACTAATGAATATTCATACAACGGCGGAAGCAGAGGAGCAACAACCAATGAGAAGACACCGCCCTCTTTGTTTCAGACCAATCAGAAGTGGTCTTGATGTGTATTTCAATGGCCGCACGCTCTCTGTTCAGCCCCTCTTCCTTCAGCTCTGAGGCCTTGAATGGTGTCAGCTCTGAACGTTGGGTCCATGCATGTCTGTCTGTTTGTATCATGATTTTTTAATTAAACGCTTTATAGATTTGAAGTAAAAGTCTACCGATGTTTTCTTCCAGTGATATCCGTCCAGGTGTGTCCCGTCCATCCTCAACAGCACCACCGGGTGTGAAGCTGCGGACGGCACTCGGGGGAAGTTCACAGGCTGGAGTTTCATTCTGGACGACTGCAAAAGGTCTGTGATGTAAACAACGAGACGCATGTGAACGCATCGCAACAACGTCGTAATGTTTTACTGAGGGAAGCTTGAACGCATCATTAAAAATTCACCTCAGCCTAAAAAGGGAGGAAAGAAAAGAAGAAGAACTCAGGAGGACGGGGCGAGGCTCAGAAGAGGTCCATGAAATATTGAGAGCGGCTGAGAGCGGTGTCTGGTAACGGAAAGACTGGGACCAACCACAGGAGGAGGAGGAGGAGGAGGAGGAGGAGGAGGAGGAGGAGAGGAAAGAGAGGAGATAAAGGAGGAGGAGGAGAAGGGAGTAGGTGAGTGGGGAGGAAAGAGAGGAGATGCGGAGCCGAGGTCTCACTCTCAAGGTCACGTGTCAGGTAGCCCCTCCCCCTTTAGCCACGACGGCTGTGATTGGCTGAAGTAGAGGCTGGCCGTGTGCTATGAAGGGAGGAATCGTTCAGAGGCCATGACGTCGTCGGCTCCTCAGCTCGAGACGACTTCAGACGCCATCAGAGCTCCACGGTGCACCAAGGACTCCTATTGGTCCATGGGCAGTGGGATGTTGTTGTTGACAGAACAACAAACATGGTGACCGTTGCACGTTTGGAACAACAACATCAACAAAGCAGCAACCCCTGCCACCCCTCACACGGTCTCTTCAGCCTCCTGCCCTCGGGAAGGAGATACCGGAGCCTCCAGGCTCGCACCACCAGGCTGACCACCAGCTTCACCACCAGGCTGACCACCAGGCTGACCACCAGCTTCACCACCAGGCTGACCACCAGGCTGACCACCAGCTTCACCACCAGGCTGACCACCAGCTTCACCACCAGGCTGACCACCAGCTTCACCACCAGGCTGACCACCAGCTTCACCACCAGGCTGACCAACAGCTTCACCACCAGGCTGACCAACAGCTTCACCACCAGGCTGACCACCAGCTTCACCACCAGGCTGACCAACAGCTTCACCACCAGGCTGACCAACAGCTTCACCACCAGGCTGACCAACAGCTTCACCACCAGCTTCACCACCAGCTTCACCACCAGGCTGACCGGAAGCTGAACTCTCTCGCCATCCTCCCACCCCGTCCTCCCTCAGACTCACATGTCTGAATGTTTCCCGTCCAATTTATGTTGTCTATATGTTTACATGTTCTTTTACTGTGTTGCACTTTATATTGTTCACGCACTTTATGTTTATATGTTGCACAAATCACTTTATGTTTATATGTTGCACAATCACTTTATGTTTATATGTTGCACAAATCACTTTATGTTGGACAGAAGAGAAACACATTTTCAATCTTCTGTATGTTTGCACGTATGAAAAATTGACAAATAAAACTGACTTTGACTTTGAACATGTGTTGCTGTGCATTCACTTTTGCATGTAAACTTTGCATGTAAACAACAACAAACACGTTTATAGATGCATGGGGGCGTTTGTTGTTGTTGTTGTTGTTGTTGTTGTTGTTGTTGTTGTTGCTGTTGTTGAACACATGTTTAATAATAATGAGACGTTAAACAATAAAGAAAAGTGAGAATCCTTCACAGATGAGGAGCAGAGCTTTTTATATTATATACACATATATACACATATATATATATGTGTATATATACACACATATATATGTGTATATATATACACATATATATGTATATGTATATGTTTTTATTTATTTATTTATAACATCTTCCTGATGTGTGAATGCTCCTGAGGGTTTGAGATGCATTTCAATCTCTTTATGAAATCAACACTCGCCTCTTTTTAAATGTATCCCCCCCCCCCCCCCCTCTATCTCCTCGGTGCAGCCGGAGCTCCAGGTAAGCCGAGTTTGACCTTGAAGAATGTGTGTGTGTGTGTGTGTCTGTCTGTGTGTGTGTGTGTGTGTTTGTCTGTGTGTGTGTGTCTGTTTGTGTGTCTGTGTGTGTGTGTGTGTGTCTGTGTGTCTGTGTGTGTGTGTGTGTCTGTGTGTGTCTGTGTGTGTGTGTGTGTGTCTGTGTGTGTGTGTGTGTCTGTGTGTGTGTCTGTGTCTGTGTGTGTGTGTGTGTGTGTGCGTGTGTATGGGTGTGTGTCTGTGTGTGTGTGTGTGTGTGTCAGTGTGAAGGAGGTGGAGCCTTAAAGAGACGGTGTCGGCGTGAAGGAGGTGGAGCTTTGAAAAGACGCTGTCTCTTTAAGAACGCTCAGCCTTAAAGAGACGGCGTCGGGTCCCTAGAGGGCGTCCTGAGTATGGCACACGTCTCCAGGTCGTTCCCACGCAGACCTCTCACAGCTCATGTCCATAAACTACTCAGATGACCATCAAACCCGGGACAGCGGGTCGGGCTTCAAGCGTCTCGTAACGGGGGGACGGGGGACGGGGGACGGGGGACGTCCTGTGAGCGCCGACACGGCTCTATTTAGAAACTACAGCGTCAAAACTATGGACAAAAAAACGTGTTGTTATCTTTCCTACGGTCCTTAAACACATCGTGTGGAACCAACACAGTCAGTAAGACTTCAAGAGAGGAAACATGAGAGAGAAGAAGAAGAAGAAGAAGAAGAAGAAGAAGAAGAAGAAGAAGAAGAAGTGACCTCATCCACGGAACATCAACTAGCTGTGTATTTACATTTTACATGTAGTTCTATTCATATACACACATATATATATATATATACATACACACACACACAGGTATATATATATTTATATATGTATGTATACATGAGTATATATATGTATATATATTTGTATATATATATACACATATATATGTGTATATACATATATATGTATGTATATACATATATATGTATATATGTATATATATGTATAGTTGTGTATTAACAGCCGCTCCTCCTTCGTTTCTGTTTTTCTCTTCTTCAAACAAACTGAACAAACATCCAGATGGAAAAGCTTTCATGGAGCCGAGTCGGATATCAATGCGCGACTGATCTGGAAAACATTTATAAAACACGCTCGTCACGCACTGCAAAGCCGCCCTGACCCCTGACCTCTGGCCTCTGACCCCTGACCTCTGGCCTCTGACCCCTGACCTCTGGCCTCTGACCCCTGGAGTCAAAAAGATCCAAGAAAACGTGAGCAATGCCTAAACGCGATGCACGTGAGATATTCAAATCAAAGATGCTCAAAGCTGCGTTCAGCGAGACGTCAGCGCTGATCCAAAGTGTGAGGACCGACGGCCCCTGAAGGCAACGCCAGGCCCTTCTTCTTCTTCTTCTTCTTCTTCTTCTTCTTCTTCTTCTTCTTCTTCTTCTTCTTCTTCTTCTTCTGTGGTGACCAGAGAGAAACTCAGAGCGCCTTCACAGAGCGACCAAAACACAGAGCCCCTACACTTGGATCGGCTCCTGAACGCATCACACAGACAGTACGATCTGACTGACTGCATTTGAAAAGAAAGAAAAGAATCCAGGCAACAGGAAACAAGGAAACAAGGAAACAAGGAAACAGGAAAGAGAGGAAGAAGGAGGAGGTGTGTGGGGGGCTGGTGGAAGGAGGTGGGGGGGGGCTGGAAGAAGGAGGAGGTGTGTGTGTGTGGGGGGGGTTGGGGGCTGGTGGAAGGAGGAGGTGTGTGTGGGGGGGGGCTGGTGGAAGGAGGTGGGGGGGGGCTGGAAGAAGGAGGAGGTGTGTGTGTGTGGGGGGGGTTGGGGGCTGGTGGAAGGAGGAGGTGTGTGTGTGTGGGGGGGGTGGTGGAAGGAGGAGAGGAGGAGGTGTGTGTGTGTGGGGGGCTGGTGGAAGAAGGAGGAGGTGTGTGTGTGGGGGCTGGTGGAAGGAGGTGGGGGGGCTGGAAGAAGGAGGAGAGGAGGAGGTGTGTGGGGGGCTGGTGGAAGGAGGTGGGGGGGGCTGGAAGAAGGAGGAGGTGTGTGTGTGTGGGGGCTGGTGGAGGAGGTGAGGTGGGGGCTGGAAGAAGGAGGAGGTGTGTGTGGGGGGCTGGTGGAAGGAGAAGGGTGTGTGGGGGGGGGGGCTGGAAGGAAGGAGGAGAGGAGGAGGTGTGTGTGTGGGGGGGGGTGGAAGGAGGAGGGTGGGGGGGTGGAAGAAGGAGGAGAGGAGGAGGTGTGGGGGTGGGGGGCTGGTGGAAGGAGGTGGGGGGGCTGGAAGAAGGAGGAGGGGTGTGTGGAGGGTGGTGGGGGTGGGGGGGGCTGGAAGAAGGAGGAGGTGTGTGGGGGGGGTGGGGGGCTGGTGGAAGGAGGTGGGGGCTGGAAGAAGGAGGGGGGGTTGGGGGGGCTGGAAGAAGGAAGAGAGGAGGAGTGAAGGAGGAGAGCAGGAGGCCGGATCACGCGTGGCCCTACAGGTGAGGCCTACCTGCCGGCCGGACAGCGGTGCATGCTGGGAGACGAGCATCTGGACCAGGAGGTGCAGCGCGGAGGTGCCCAGGCCGGCCGCGATGGCCCAGGCGAGCGGCAGCGGCAGCACGCTGTAGGTGGCGAACAGCGCGAACAGCACGTAGCCCGCGCCGTCGCCCAGCAGCCCGTAGCCCAGCCCGGTGGCGAGCACCTGCGTCGCCATGGCGACCCACGTGACCGCGCCGCTGTACTGCAGGTAGCTGTGCGACGTGGTGTCCTTCCGCACCGCCACCAGCGCGCAGATCACCAGCTCCACGCCCGCGAAGAAGCCCAGCAGCGCGCCCTTCAGGGGGTCCACGGGCGCGGCGGCGAGCGCCAGGTGCAGCAGCAGCAGCGCGAGCTTCGTCACCACGTCCAGCAGGTTCATCACCACCACGGACTTCCGCCGCTGGCCCAGGAAGTAGCGCTGGTACAGCCGCTCCAGGTCGCGCGACTTGAAGGCGTTGCGCAGCGTGGGGAAGATGACGCCGCGGTGCGTGTGCCCGCGGCTCAGGAAGCAGTCCGCGCTGCTGGGCGCGCGCTCGATCTGCAGGAAGCCCAGGTCGCTGCTCGCGCGCTCCGGGAACACCTTGGTGCCGCCGTTGTTGTGCCGGTCGCCGCCCGCCGACGCGCGCCGCCCCGCCGCGGACTGCTTCCGCGCGTCCTGGCTCGGGTCGTAGGGCTCGTCGGGCCCGCCGCCCTTCACCCCTCCTCCTCCTCCTCCTCCTCCTCCTCCTCCTCCGTCTCCTCCTTCTCCGCCTCCTTCGCCGCCGCCCTGTTCGTGGATGAACCGCTGTTCGGTGATGTGCCGCACCGCGTTCTGCCACAGCAGCCGCTTGGGTCGCGCGCTGCCGCCGCCGCTGCCGCCGCTGGGGGGGGTGGGGGTCTCGTTTGCGGGGTACGGCTCCTCGCTCGCGCTGGAGCAGCGGACCTCGGACAGCTCCATCTCCGCCGCCGCGTCCTCCTCCCCGTCGGTTGTGTCGGTTGTTGTCGTCCCAGCTGTGTTGTTATCTCATTGACCGGGTCCTCGTCGTGCGCGTCGAACCGGGGGCGCGGCGAGCGGCGCGGCGCGGGGTGAAAGCGCGCGGTTGGAGGTCATCGTCACGTGAACGATCCCGCGGAAGAAACGGCACGTGAACCCCCCTCGAGTGGAAGAGCATCTCCCAGATTAACCGCGCACCACCATCATCATCATCATCTTCATCTTCATCATCATCAAACCGTCGCCGCGCCGCGTGTCCAAGCGGCGGCTCGAGCCCCCGGCCGCGGCATCAGGGCTCCGCGCGGCGCCCCGGAAGAGCCGCGAGAGGACAACAACAACACGGCGGCTGGGGTCGGGGTGCACGCGCTGTCGGTCCCGAGATCTTAAACGTACCCCCCCCCCCCCCAAACAAAAACACAGGACGTCTCGCGCGTCGTTGGCACCGCGTCCCTCCTCGCGCCGCGCTCAGAGAGCTCCCGGTAAATCCCGTTCAGAAGAAGATGAAAATCACAAAAAAGACAATCCGGTAAATCCCTGAATCCGAAGATAGAATCCGGTCCCTGAACGCGTCGGTCAACTTGTTGTCACGGACCGGATCACAGTCAAGTGCGCGAGCTCAACCCTCCATCCACACGCGCTTGAATGCAACACCTGGCTGGATGGAGGAGGAGGAGGAGGAGGAGGAGGAGGAGGGGGGGGGGCGGTGCCAAGACACACGAAGATGCTCCGTCACTCCCGCAGCTCGCGCCGCGTGACCAACACGAATAACGCGCGCGAGCGTGCTCCCTCCTCCTTTCTCCTCCTGCTCCCTCTGCTCCTCCTCCTGCTGCTCCTCCTGCTGCCTGCTCCTCCTCCTGCTCCTCCTGCTGTCCTCCTTGTCAGTGAGGAGTCAGCTGGGCTCCGGTTTGACGTCACAGTCCCCCCCCCCCCCCCCCTTAACGTCTTCCCCATCCCACAGCTTCTTCTCCTCTCAATGTATCCACATGTTCCCTTCCTCCCTGTCTCATTCTTACTTCTCCTCCTTCTTTCTTTCTCCTCCTCCTTTCCTTCTCCTCCTTCTTTCTTTCTCCTCCTCCTTTCTTTCTCCTCCTTCTTTCTTTCTCCTCCTCCTTCTTTCTCCTCCTTTCTTCTCCTCCTCCTTCCTCCCTCCTCCTCCTTTCTTCTCCTCCTCCTTCTTTCTTCTCTCCTTCCTCCTTTCTTTCTCCTCTCTTCTTCTCCTCCTTTCTTTCTCCTCCTCCTTTCTTCTCTCCTCCTTTCTTTCTCCTCCTCCTTCCTTTCTCCTCCTCCTTTCCTTCTCCTCCTTCTTTCTTTCTCCTCCTCCTTCCTTCTCCTCCTCCTTTCTTTCTCCTCCTCTTCTTTCTTTCTCCTCCTCCTTTCTTCTCCTCCTCCTTTCTTCTCCTCCTCCTTTCCTTCTCCTCCTCCTTTCTTTCTCCTCCTTCCTTTCTTTCTCCTCCTTCTTTCTTTCTCCTCCTCCTTTCTTTCTCCTCCTTCTTTCTTTCTCCTCCTCCTTTCTTTCTCCTCCTCCTTTCTTTCTCCTCCTCCTTTCCTTCTCCTCCTCCTTTCTTTCTCCTCCTCCTCCTTTCCTTCTCCTCCTCCTCCTTTCTTTCTCCTCCTCCTTTCTTTCTCCTCCTCCTCCTTTCCTTCTCCTCCTCCTCCTTTCTTTCTCCTCCTCCTTTCCTTCTCCTCCTCCTTTCTTTCTCCTCCTTCTTTCTTTCTCCTCCTCCTTTCCTTCTCCTCCTTCTTTCTTTCTCCTCCTCCTTTCCTTCTCCTCCTCCTTTCTTTCTCCTCCTTCTTTCTTTCTCCTCCTCCTTTCCTTCTCCTCCTCCTTTCTTTCTCCTCCTTCTTTCTTTCTCCTCCTCCTTTCCTTCTCCTCCTTCTTTCTTTCTCCTCCTCCTTTCCTTCTCCTCCTCCTTTCTTTCTCCTCCTTCTTTCTTTCTCCTCCTCCTTTCCTTCTCCTCCTCCTTTCTTTCTCCTCCTCCTCCTTTCTTTCTCCTCCTCCTTTCCTTCTCCTCCTCCTTTCTTTCTCCTCCTTCTTTCTTTCTCCTCCTCCTTTCCTTCTCCTCCTCCTTTCTTTCTCCTCCTCCTCCTTTCCTTCTCCTCCTCCTTTCTTTCTCCTCCTCCTTCTTTCTTTCTCCTCCTCCTTTCCTTCTCCTCCTCCTTTCCTCCTCCCGTTGGCTCTCTGCTCTATATGAAGGTTTATCTTCACACTACCGGATGTTCTTAATTTTGTTATTAGATTTAAGACCGTATAGTCTGCCTCCACTGTTCGGTTGTATAGAAGTCTCTGCTTCATGTAAAGCTGCATTCTCTCTCCTGACCTCCAGGGGGCGACTCCTCTGGTTGTATAGAGGGGGGCGACTCCTCTGGTTGTATAGAAGTCTCATCATGAGAGCGTTCCACAATGTTCCCCCACACATCTCACTGCCTTGCCCAGGGGCACTCTGGGTAAATCCAGATTAACTCAGATTAGTTCCGTGGCATCACAGAGTAAAGACCCCCGCCTGGCCCACTTCCCTCCCAGAGGATTAGATCTCCTGAACCCGAGGAGCAGCAGGAGGTCCTCAGGAGGAGCAGCAGGAGGTCCTCAGGAGGAGCAGCAGGAGGTCCTCAGGAGGTCCTCAACCCTCACTTTGACTCCCGCGGAGGAAAGTTCCCTCATTGCTATTACGTCTATTTTTACCTCCTCTAGTCTTCAGATTCTCTTCTTCGTGCCGGTTCCCAGGAAAGGGTCCACGGGGGTCCAAGAGGGGTGGACCCTCGTGGACCCTCGTGGACCCTCTTGGACCCCCGTGGACCCTCGTGGACCCTCTTGGACCCCCGTGGACCCTCTTGGACCCTCTTGGACCCTTGTGGACCCCCGTGGACACTCGTGGACCCTCTTGGACCCCCGTGGACCCTCGTGGACCCTCGTGGACCCCCGTGGACCCTCTTGGACCCCCGTGGACCCTCGTGGACCCCCGTGGACCCTCTTGGACCCCCGTGGACCCCCGTGGACCCCCGTGGACCCCCGTGGACCCTCGTGGACCCTCTTGGACCCCCGTGGACCCCCGTGGACCCTCGTGGACCCCTGTGGACCCTCGTGGACCCCCGTGGACCCTCGTGGACCCCCGTGGACCCTCGTGGACCCCCGTGGACCCTCGTGGACCCCCGTGGACCTCGTGGACCCCCGTGGACCCTCGTGGACCCTCGTGGACCACCAGCCCGTCTCTGTTGTGATGTGGTCCATGTTTGTGTTCCTTTAAATATTTCATGTTGTTTTGTAAACACTAACATGTCTGTGTGTTTACTTTTATTCATGTTTTGTTTTTTATTTCTTTAATTTAAATTTTGTATTAAAAAATAAAATTAATGAAATATAAAAATCAGTTCTTTTTTAACACAAAAAACAAAAGTTAAGAGTTTTGTGAAAAGTAATTTATTTATTTCATCACGAGCCCCGAGTCACGGAGGCACCGGACGGTCAGCTGGAGGTCACAAGGTCACGAGCTGGAGGTCACAAGGTCACGAGCTGGAGGTCACAAGGTCACGAGCTGGAGGTCATAAGGTCACAAGCTGGAGGTCACGAGGTCACAAGCTGGAGGTCACGAGGTCACAAGCTGGAGGTCACAAGGTCACGAGCTGGAGGTCATAAGGTCACAAGCTGGAGGTCACAAGGTCACAAGCTGGAGGTCACAAGGTCACAAGGTCACGAGCTGGAGGTCGCGAGGTCACAAGCTTGAGGTCACGAGGTCACGAGCTGGAGGTCACAAGGTCACAAGCTGGAGGTCACAAGGTCACAAGCTGGAGGTCGCGAGGTCACAAGCTGGAGGTCACGAGGTCACGAGCTGGAGGTCACAAGGTCACAAGCTGGAGGTCACAAGGTCACAAGCTGGAGGTCGCGAGGTCACGAGCTGGAGGTCACAGGTCGCTCTTTTGTCTGTGTAGTCTTCATTAGCATATAATGTAGTTAGCATACCATGTCGTTAGCGTAGAATGTCGTTAGCATAGCATGTGGTTAGCGTAACATGCAGTTAGCGTAGCATGACTAATGACCTTGTTAATTCCTCTCTGGTCTATTTCTCTCAAGACAAGGCCTTGTTGCATATATAAATATATTTATATTTATATATTTATATATATATATATATGTATATATATATATATATATATATATACATATATATATGTATATATATATATATATATATATATCTCTATAAGGATGAGGCCCACGTGGTGCGTTCATGGACCTGTGAGCGTGTCGGTGCAGAAGCATTTAGATGTGAAGATATTATTAGAATGTGAGGAGACAGACATCTTTATGTGTGTGTGTGAGGTGTGTGTGTGTTTGTGTGAGGTGTGTGTGTTGGTGTGAGGTGTGTGTGTGTGTGAGGTGTGTGTGTGTGTGATGTGTGTGTTTGTGTGTTGTGTGTGAGGTGTGTGTGTGAGGTGTGTGTATGTGTGTGTGTGAGTGTGGGTGTGAGGTGTGTGTGTGTGTGTGTGTGTGAGGTGTGTGTGTGTGAGGTGTGTGTGTGTATGTGTGTGCGTGTATATGTGTGTGTATGTGTGTGTGTGTGTGTGTGTGTGTGTAGCTGGTTAATGAGCAGCTATTGCCGACCTTCTCCAGAACAGGATGTCGAACACGAGAGGAACATCAAACCTTTAATGAGGCTTCGAAATTCAGACAGCACCTCTGATGTGTGTGTGTGTGTGTGTCTGTGTGTGTGTCTGTCTGTGTGTCTGTGTGTGTCTGTGTGTGTGTGTCTGTGTGTGTCTGTGTGCGTGTGTGTGTATGTCTGTGTGTGTGTTTGTGTGTGTGTGTATGTCTGTGTGTGTGTGTGTGTGTCTGTGTGTCTGTGTGTGTGTGTCTGTGTGTGTGTATGTCTGTGTGTGTGTGTGTCTGTGTGTGTGTCTGTGTGTGTCTGTGTGCGTGTGTGTATGTCTGTGTGTGTGTCTGTGTCTGTGTCTGTGTCTGTGTGTGTGTATGTCTGTGTGTGTCTGTGTGTGTGTGTGTCTGTGTCTGTGTGTGTGTGTGTGTGTGTCTTTAAGCACCAATAGTAATTTACCAAAGCAAACAGGCTCTGCCTTCACACAATGTTCTGAGCTTATTTTTAGTTTCTGTTCTCACATCTCGACCCGAGTGACAGCTGCAGGAGAAGAAACACGACGACAACACAAACAAACAAACAAACAAACAATGTTGTTGTTGTTTGGTATGATTCCAGTTTAGTGGGTTCTTCCTGAAAGGAAGAGCACCTCAAGCATAACTTTATTATTGTTTGCTTTCACTGAGATCCACAAATGAAGTCTATGCTTCATGTGTTAGAGCTGCACTCTCTCTCCTGACCACCAGGGGGCGACTCCTCTGGTTGTATAGAAGTCTCTGCTTCATGTGTTAAAGGGGCATCTTCTCTCCTGACCACCAGGGGGTGACTCGGTTCCTCCTCTTGACCCGGTTTTGTAAATTAATTTACGGTATTAAAAAGCTCAAAGAACCGTTTTCTTTCCGTTTCTTCTCAACTCGTTTCCTCCAGAAACTCTTTGATCTCCACCCACAGGACAGATCTGAAATAAAAATATGAATTCTAAAACGGAGACGACCTTCTTCACTTCCACGCCGAGCAATCTGTCGCCATCGTCTGCTGACGATCAGCCGCCTGCTCCTCCCAGCAGGAAGCCGGCCGCGGCTAAATGTAGAAACACAGGAACATGAAACATGAAACACTGAAACCTGGAACATGAACAACTGAAACATGAAACAAGTAACATGAAACATGAAAGATGAAACATGAAAGATGAAAGATGAAAGATGAAACATGAAACATAAAAGATGAAACATGAAACACTGAAACATGAAAGATGAAACATGAAAGATGAAACATGAAACATGAAACATGAAAGATGAAACATGAAAGATGATAGATGAAATATGAAATATGAAACATGAAAGATGAAAGATGAAACATGAAAGATGAAACACTGAAACATGAAATATGAAACATGAAACATAAAAGATGAAACATGAAAGATGAAACACTGAAACATGAAAGATGACACATGAAAGATGAAACATGAAAGATGAAACACTGAAACCTGGAACATGAACAACTGAAACATGAAACAAGTAACACTGAAACATGAAAGATGAAACATGAAAGATGAAAGATGAAACATGAAAGATGAAAGATGAAACATGAAAGATGAAAGATGAAACATGAAAGATGAAACATGAAACATGAAACATAAAAGATGAAACATGAAAGATGAAACATGAAAGATGAAAGATGAAACATGAAACATGAAAGATGAAACATGAAACATGAAAGATGAAGCATGAAAGATGAAGCATGAAAGATGAAACATGAAAGATGAAACATGAAAGATGAAACATGAAACATGAAACATAAAAGATGAAACATGAAAGATGAAACATGAAAGATGAAAGATGAAACATGAAACATGAAAGATGAAACATGAAACATGAAAGATGAAGCATGAAAGATGAAGCATGAAAGATGAAGCATGAAAGATGAAGCATGAAAGATGAAACATGAAAGATGAAACATGAAAGATGAAGCATGAAAGATGAAACATGAAAGATGAAACACTGAAACCTGGAACATGAACAACTGAAACATGAAACAAGTAACACTGAAACATGAAAGATGAAACATGAAAGATGAAAGATGAAACATGAAAGATGAAACATGAAAGATGAAACATGAAAGATGAAACATGGAACACAAGGCTCAGAACAGTGTTTCCTTCGTGTTGAAGCAGCTTCAGAAGAAGAGCCTCCGGTTTTACAGGAAA
>CM070098.1:22128815-22131315 GCA_036178185.1 Liparis tanakae
TCAGGCTGCTCTATAAGTCTCTTAGGTCCCTCCAGTTGATCCAGAATGCTGCAGCTCGTGTTCTCACTAAACTAAGAACAGAGATCACATCACTCCTGCACTAGCTGCTCTGCACTGACTCCCTGTAAAATCAAGAATCACTTTTTAAATTATTCTCTACCTACAAAGCCTTAATTGGTGATGCACCATCATATCTTAAGGAGCTTGTAGTACCGTATCGCCCCACCAGAGGGCTGCACACTAAATGCGGGGCTACTTGTAGTTCCGAGAGTCTTAAAATGTAAAATGGGAGCCAGAGCCTTTAGTTATCAAGCTCCTCTTTTATGGAACCAGCTCCACCTTCAGTCCTGGAGGCAGACACAGTCACCACCTTCAAGAGTAGACTGAAGACTTTCCTCTTTGACAGAGCTGATAGTCAGGGCTGAGTCAGGTTCACCTGGTCCACACCTGGAGATGCTGCTAGAGGCTGATAGCTGCTGGGGATGTTTAGGATGCACTGAGCACCTCTCTCCTCTTCTCTTTCTCCTATGGATGAATCTTCATCTCTCCATCACACATGACTAACTCTGCTTTCTCCCCGGAGTCCTTCTGACTTCACGTCTCATGGGGTCATCGGACCCTATGAGACGGCATAGATCCCATCTGCTGATGGACCATCCATGGTTGGATCCTGAGTTCCTGTCGCCAGCTGTGCCACTGCCCTGCTGGGACTCCGCCCACTGTTGAGACTCCGCCCACTGCTGGGACTCCGCCCACTGCTCCACTCGGGAGGTCTCCAAACTCTCCATGGTGGAATATGCCTAAATATGAACTATTGATAAACTCTGTCAGATTCCTTGAATGTATTTTAACTCTAAATATGTCCTTCTGTACACATGACATCTATTGTTCTGTCCATCCTGGAGAGGGATCCTCCTCTGTTCTCTCCTGAAGGGTTCTTCCCTTTTTTTCCCCTGAAGGGTTATTTGGGAGTTTTTCCTGGTCCGATGTGAGGTTTTGGGTCAGGGATGTCTATGTGTACAGATTGTAAAGCACTCTGAGACTAATTTGTAATTTGTGAAACTGGGCTATACAAATAAACTGAATTGAATTGAATTGAATTGAATAGTGTCATGGGCTCAGCCTGCCAGGAGAAGACACTCAGAAGGGGGGGGGGCTTTCTGAGGCCACGCCCCCGGGTGGTCTGCAGGCTCCTCGGAGGTCGGCGTCGAGGTCACATTTGGTTCTATTAACTGACAGAGGAGTGAGACCTCGTCTCATCCAGACATTAAATACATCCTGTTGTGTCGGCTCTCTAGTCTCAGAGTATGGAGGACTTCAAATGACTTAAGTATTAATAAATAAATGCATGAATAAATACAGGAATAAATAAATAAATGCTTAAATGAATGTATAAATAAATACAATAATAAATGTTGTGGCAACCCGGGGGATGTGGAGGTGAGATTCGGAATAAAATCAGGAGACTCAGAGACGCAGTGCAAAAATAAAGGGTCTTTTAATAAAACGTGTAGGAAAAAGGGGGAATGGGCATCTAATGGAAACAAAGGATTCTTCCCGGTCGGGTCTTTGGTCGTCAGTCTCACACCTTCTGTGAGACGGTTGGTATCTCCTGGATGGGCAGAGCAGAGGAGAGAGGTGAGAGGGTCCAGTTACCTCTGGTCGGTCGCGACGCCTCTCCTGAGGTTCCACGCTCCTTCTCCTGTCCTATTCAGGCAGCTCTCTCCCCGATGGCTTCCAGTGGAGGGAAGATATACTCTCCGTTCCCTCGTTAGCTGACGGGCTGCAGGTGTGACCACTCCCAGGTGCCAATTGGCTGTAGCACCTGTACTGGGAAGTACGTCCCGTGGATCACTTCCCCAACCTGAGCTCTGGGATCCGCCTCCGATGCGCTGTTTGCTCGGGTTTTCCCCCTGGTCTGCCACAATGTATAAATAAATAAATACAGAAATTAATAAATATAAGTTATAACTCAAAAGGACATCATTACATAAATATATTTCTACATTTCTGTATTCCTTCATTTATTTATTTCTCTATTTATGTGTCCACACATATTTCTTCATTTATTTATGTGTGACATTTACGTGTCCGTATATTCAAATGAGCTGGGCCTCTGTCTAAAGCCTGATTGGTCGAGTCGGGGAGCAAGACAGAAACAATCGATCCCTAGCACTTGGACCTGTAGACGAACAGCGTGTATTATGCCTTCTTGTCCGTACATTCTAAATACTACTGTTGAGTCACGGAATGTAATTTATGGATGTTTTCAGCCGAGAAGTTAGTAGTTTAAGCATCAAATCTGTGGTCGGTTTATGGAGATTCAGCCTGATGAGGATCTCCGATGGAGACTTGAGGTCCTGCTCGGGGACACGGAGCTCCGGGCGCCGGGCGCTCAGCGCCGCGTGGCCGCCGACAGCAGCCGGATCTCGGCAGGACTTTTTGAAATGCTCCGCTGACTCTGATGTCTCCGTAGAGATGAACATGAAATATACATAGG
>CM070098.1:22136315-22141315 GCA_036178185.1 Liparis tanakae
ACTTTTTCAGCATGCGAGCCACTTATAATGTGACCAAGTCAAGACGATCGACAACTTGTAGTCTTTTAAAACATCTTGTAGTCTTCAAAACAACGTGTCCTTACTTTGGACGTGTGTCTCTTGTCCACAACTCACGGTTTGTTTGATCGAGGAGGAGCAGAGGACCTCCCACTGAGGACACGCCTCCTGAAGACAGATAACTGGAGCGCGAGACGTCCTACCTCATAATTGCATAATTGACGTCCTCTCCTACTCTAGACGTCCTCTCCTCCTCTACACGTCCTCTCCTCCTCTAGATGTCCTCTCCTACTCTAGACGTCCTCTCCTCCTCTAGACGTCCTCTTCTCCTCTAGACGTCCTCTCCTCCTCTAGACGTCCTCTCCTCCTCTAGATGTCCTCTCCTCCTCTAGATGTCCTCTCCTCCTCTAGACGTCCTCTCCTCCTCTACACGTCCTCTCCTCCTCTAGACGTCCTCTCCTCCTCTACACGTCCTCTCCTCCTCTAGACGTCCTCTCCTCCTCTAGACGTCCTTTCCTCCTCCTAGATGTCCTCTCCTCCTCTACACGTCCTCTCCTCCTCTACACGTCCTCTCCTCCTCTAGACGTCCTCTCCTCCTCTAGACGTCCTCTCCTCCTCTAGACGTCCTCTCCTCTAAATAATCTCTTCACGAGAACTGGTCCTCGTAGAGATAGAAGCTTAAGCATGAACACGCACACTTCCACATATGCAAATAGACACTGCATACTCACACACACACTAACATACACACACACACTCACACACACACACTAACATACACACACACACACACACTAACATACACTCACACACACACACTAACATACACACACACACTCACACACACACACTAACATACACACACACACACACTAACATACACTCACACACACACCCTCACACACACACTAATACACACACACTTAACATCCTCTGTCAATCTGCATAATTGCACTCTAATCAGGACGATTAAAACTCAACCCGACACACACACTCAGTCATTCATGTCATGTTGTGCGCGTGTGTGCGTGTGTGTGTGTGTGTGTGTTTTTAACATCATACCGATGGAGGGTTTGAGTGTTTTCATCTGCAGCCTCCAGCAGGTCGGCTGCTGGAGAGGAGAAACGAACACTGCAAGGTCAGACATGATAGTCAGTGTGTGTGTGTGTGTGTGTGGGGGGGGGGGAGAGAGAGGGAGGAAACAGAGAGAGAGAGAAGGGGAGAGCAAGAGAGAGAGACTGGAGGTCCACCTGGCAGGCCGTCCCAGCCTTCACCTCTGACAAGATGGATTCAGAGAACAACGAGTCAGGTAGGAGGCTTTAAGAGGTGTGTGTGTGTGTGTGTGTGTGTGTGTGTGTGTGTGTGTGTGTGTGTGTGTGTTTGAGTGTGTGTGTGTGTATGTGAGTGTGTGTGTGTGTGTGTGAGTATGTGTATATGTGTGTGTGTGTTGCCTGGTTTCCTCTTGACTGTCAGATCAAACGGCTCAGATTAATCCCCACGTAGCCATAACCTGTGTTGTTGTTGTTGTTGTTGCTGTTGTTGTCCCTCTGATTCACACGCTCATGATTTGATGCGTTTGTGTAAGGGGAAGTATCATGGGGTCGTTAGCAGCCCCGCTAACGGCTAACGGCTAACAGAGGTCACGGTGCGTTCAGGCTCCGAGTGCTAGCTGAAGGTCAATAGCGTTCTCATGATGCGTTCACAGGTAATCCAGTAAAATGCTCTATTTCCAGTTTGTTCGCCCCCTGGTGTCCTGGAGAATAATGCAACGGACCGTTAGCTCGTAGCTCGTAGCACGTAGCTCGTAGCACGTAGCACGTAGCTCGTATCTTTAGCAGCGTCATGGTCATGTGACCTTCCTCTTCCACACAAACCCGATCCAGGAAGCTGAGGCATGTTCTCTCGTTCTGCATCCCGGGAGACTCCCAGTTTTTTTAGCGTTTTTGTCTCTTCACACACACACGCACACACACACACACACACACACACACACACACACACACACACACACACACACACACACACACACACACACACACACACACACACACACACACACACACACAGGAGGGTCCTGCAGCTCCGTGGAGCGTCTCTTCATGAGGTGAACGAGCTGCTCTCTGGTTCTTCTTTGGTTCCTCGTAGGTCCTCTCTGGTTCCTCTCTGGTTCCTCGTGGGTCCTCTCTGGTTCCTCGTGGTTCCTCTGTGGTTCCTCATGGTTCCTCTGTGGTTCCTCCCGGTTCCTCATGGTTCCTCTGTGGTTCCTCTGTGGTTCCTCTGTGGTTCCTCTGTGGTTCCTCTCTGGTTCCTCGTGGTTCCTCTGTGGTTCCTCTCTGGTTCCTCATGGTTGACGAGCTGTGAAGGAACTTCTTGTCTCTGTCAGTCGTCGTTGGCTGCTCACTCATTCACTCATTAATGCATGAATAAAAAAGAAAGTTAACTCATTAATGTTTTCATTAGTTAATTAATTATTATATTCACTTATTCATTAATTTATTAATTGATGGATTCACTCATCGTAGAACGAGAGAGAACATCCCAGAACATCACTTCATTCTGGTCCTGGGGGGCCACTGGAGGTCTTAAGAGGTGATGAATGTGGTCCTCTGTGTGTGTGTGTGTGTGTGTGTGTGTGTGTGTGTGTGTGTGTGTGTGTTGATGTGTACAGCTCCACCCTCTCCCTGTGGGGGGGTCAGAAGCGGTTGTCGAGCTGTGGAGATGTTGCTGGTAAACCTGCCAACAGAATTCACCACGTCTTTCCCGTTTTTCTTCTCTGAGTGACGTTGGTTTGAATCCCAACCAACGAGCAACCCCCGCCGCACACTTGTTGGTATATTTGTAGGTTTGTGGGCGGGACTACAAGGTGATTGACAGGTCTCTGCGGCTCCTCCAATCTAGACGTGGTCACTCCTGGTTGCACCAAACCAAGATGGCGACGACCTAAGAGCCAGACCTGAAGCTTCAACGCACACGTGGTTGCCGTGGCGACGGCTAATGTTTGTGGTTGCGTACGGATGCGGTTGGGTTGACCGTTCTTCTTTGTTTCCGGACTTAATGAACTGTAAGACAAACATAACAAACTACAGAGGTATGCCCATGTGTCTGCAGGAGTGTGCGGCTGCTGTGGGCCGCTGAGGCCGAGGTACAAACGCCTGGTGGACAACATCTTCCCCGAGGACCCCAAAGTAAGTCTGAGAGGGGACTCCTGTTTCTGAGACCAACTGTAGGTTAAGGCCCCTTAAGGCCTCAATGGCCTCTTGAGGTCTCTAAAGGCTTCTAAAGGTCTCTAAAGGTCTCCAAAGGCCTCTAAAGGCCTCTAAAGGTCTCTCAAGGCCTCCAATGGCCTCTTAAGGTCTCTAAAGGCCTCTAAAGGTTTCTTAAGGCCTCTAAAGGTCTCTAAAGGCCTTTAAAGGTTTCTTAAGGCCTCTAAAGGTCTTTAAAGGCCGCTAAAGGTCTCTCAAGGCCTCCAATGGCCTCTTAAGGTCTCTAAAGGCCTCTAAATGTCTCTAAAGGCCTCTTACGGCTTCTAACAGCCTCTAAGCGCATCTTATGGCCCCTTAAGGTCTCCAAGGGCCTCTAAAGACTTCTAGAGGCCTCCTACGAACTCTAACGACCTCTAAAAGCCTCTTATGGCCTCTAAAGGGGTCTAACAACCTCTAAAAGCCTCAAGGCTTTTGCTGTCCTAGAGCCTTTAATGACATATCACCTAATGCTCAGATTAGTTTGGGTCTCTTCCCGTCTCAGGGAAGCGTTACGCGTGACGCGTTTAAGGACCGTCGAAAAGGGGAACACACTCTGGCTGACAAGCGGTGCAGTCGTGTGTTCTAATTACTAATTAATCTGCTAAATGTGTGCGTTTTGTTCTCGTACACACAAGGGACCCCCCCCCCACACACACACACACACATCTTCACAGGCTGTTAGTGGACGCTAACGACTGCAGTGGGAAATGGAAACATGGTCAATTTAATTATCACTCGATGGGCGCTCGAGGATGGAGCGCTCTCATGGGACCTTAAGCCCCGCCCCTTTACACACGAGACAGGTCGTCACCCGTTGACGTAAAGACATCGAGGGACGATTTAAAGAACGAGTCGTTATCGATGGGAAGGGGACAGTCAGAGGTCAAGAGGTCATAATCATGTTCTAGAGCAGCAAATGCAAGAAGATCTGAAACCTTTAAAGTCTTTATGTTTCATTAAGGATCCAGTCGTGTGGCGTATGACATCACCACGTATGACATCACCACATATGACATCACCACATATGACATCACCACATATGACATCACCACGTATGACATTGCTACGCATGACATCACTACGCATGACATCACCACATATGACATTGTCACGTATGACATTGCTACGTATGACATCACCACATATGACATCACCATGTATAACATCACCACGCATGACATCACCACACATGACATCACCACATATGACATCACAATGTATGACATCACTACACATGACATCACCACATATGACATCATCACATATGACATCATCACATATGACATCACTACGTATGACATCACTACACATGACATCACCACATATGACATCGCTACATATGACATCACTACACATGACATCACCACATATGACATCACCATGTATGACATCACTACGCATGACATCACCATGTATGACATCATCACATATGACATTGCTACGTATGACATTGCTACATATGACATCACTACGCATGACATCACCATGTATATCACTATGCATGACATCACTACGTATGACATGAGTGGTGACCCTTGACCTCGGTATGTGTGGTGACCCTTGACCTCTGTGTGCGGTGACCCTTGACCTCTGTGTGTGCGGTGACCCTTGACCTCTGTGTGTGTGTGGTGACCCTTGACCTCGGTATGTGCGGTGACCCTTGACCTCTGTGTGCGGTGACCCTTGACCTCGGTATGTACGGTGACCTCTGACCTCGGTATGTGCGGTGACCTCTGACCT
>CM070098.1:22146315-22233815 GCA_036178185.1 Liparis tanakae
CCTTATGTCGCCTTGTCTCCTTCTCTCGGCTCCTTATGTCTCATTATGTCGCCTTGTCTCCTTCTCTCGGCTCCTTATGTCGCCTTGTCTCCTTCTCTCGGCTCCTTATGCCTCATTATGTCGCCTTGTCTCCTTCTCTCGCTCCTTATGTCGCCTTGTCTCCTTCTCTCGGCTCCTTATGTCGCCTTGTCTCCTTCTCTCAGCTCCTTATGTCTCATTATGTCTCCTTTTCTCCTTCTCTCGGATCCTTATGTCTCATTATGTCGCCTTGTCTCCTTCTCTCGGCTCCTTATGTCTCATTATGTCGCCTTGTCTCCTTCTCTCGGCTCCTTATGTCTCTTTATGTCGCCTTGTCTCCTTCTCTCGGCTCCTTATGTCGCCTTGTCTCCTTCTCTCGGCTCCTTATGTCTCATTATGTCTCCTTGTCTCCTTTTCTCAGCTCCTTATGTCGCCTTGTCTCCTTCTCTCGGCTCCTTATGTCGCCTTGTCTCCTTCTCTCAGCTCCTTATGTCTCCTTGTCTCCTTCTCTCAGCTCCTTATGTCTCCTTGTCTCCTTCTCTCAGCTCCTTATGTCTCATTTTGACTTGTTGGGGCTCATTGTCGGTTCGATGTCCTCCAGACTGTTGAAGGATTGTTGATATCTCATTGGGTTCAGAAGATATGGACCAATGAGCGTCTAAGGGGTGTGGCCTAATACATGTAGACTCGTGATCGGCCTGGCCGGTCCTCGCGGGCGTCCTCTGTCCTCCAGACCCCCCCCCCCGTGCCGTGAGGGGGGGTCTGACCAGGGTTCTTGTCCTCCTGTCTCCAGCCACCTGGACAACCACCAGCTGTGGGACCCCAACGAGTTCGCCGTCTCCTGCTTCCGGATCATCATGTACTCCATCCAGGTGAACTGCTAGCCCCGCCCTCCCGTCTGTCGCCTTGACGAGCCGTCGTCCGGCCTCCGGCGTCCCTGAAGGCACCGCGGGATTTGCATTTCTGCCACAGGAAGTTGCGTTAGCCCCCTGGTAGTTACATTGCCGATATCAGGACCTTGTGGTCGACGGGTCGACGGCGCTCCTCCTCAAATATGGTCACTTCCTGTTTGCTGGTTGCAGCAGCAAAAAACTCTGTTTAGATTTGTTGATTCGGTGAGTTTGTGTTTTTATTAGGGCTGGGCAACGATTAACATTTTTAATCGAGATTAATCGCATTTGTATACGCAAAATCCAATAATTAATTCAAAAGTAGTGTATAGCGCACTAGGAGGGGGGGGGGGTATATGTGCGCACAACACAGTTGAGCTCTAATGCATGGCGGTGCAGCCGAGCTGTGTTGGCGGGGGATAAATAATACATAATACATAATACATAATTAAACCTGCGTTAACGCGCCATAAAATAATTGTCGGCGTTAATTCGGTGATGATTAACGCGTTAACGTGCCCAGCCCTAGTTTTTATCAAAGGAATCCCCCATGATTGCAAAAGTTTGTCAAATTTCGTCATTTGAGAAAATGTTGAGTGAGTTGAGGTCATTAGTTTAGTCTCAACTTCACTACGTGGGTTGACTAACGTTGTTTTGTTAACGCGGTCCTAACGCCCTCCAGGCTCAGCACTCCCACCACGTCATCCAGCAGGTCCTGAACCACCTGGACACCAACAACAAGAACACGCCGCGGGTCCGGGCCGGCATCGTCCAGGTGCTCCTGGAGACGGTGGCCATCGCCGCCAAAGGCTCCGTGGGTGAGTTCACAGGCCGCCTCCCACTATGGGACCAGTGGGAAGACGCGCCAATACCACCCGCTCACAGTCGGTCCTACGGAGCCCATACTTTATTCACCTTCTTCACCTTCTTCACCTTCTTTCTGAAAATACGTAAGAATAAAATACATAGGTCACACGTTCGATTCCCAAATGTGTGAGAGCGGTGTCTTCTTTAACAACAAGGGTGTCTCAGTTGGACTGTTTATTTGTTTATTTGTTTATTTATTGGATCCCCATTATCTGACGCCTCAGCGACCGCTAATCTTCCACAGAAAGGACAAAAAACAACACGTACAAAAACAGACAAAACATACTGTGAAACAAACAGTTAAAAATAGTACAACAAAGTAAAGAATAGTGCAGTCAGATGCACAGTACCGTCAAAGGATCTGACATATGTCAGACATATGTTAGACATATGTCTAACATATATCTAACATATGTCTAACATATGTTAGATATATGTTAGACATATATCTAACATATGTTAGACATATATCTAACATATGTCTAACATACGTTCTGCAATTCAACTTAACTCATACCAAGAAAAAGATAGAGGTGTTTAAAAGAAGCTGACAACGAGATAATCGGCTCTAGAGGAAGGAACCAAGGAGGCTTCCCCCTAAGGAAGGCACCAAGGAGGCTTCCCCCAAAGGAAGGCACCAAGGATGCTTCCCCTAAAGGAAGGCACCAAGGAGGCTTCCCCCAAAGGAAGGAACCAAGGAGGCTTCCTCCTAAGAAAGGAACCAAGGAGGCTTCCCCCTAAGGAAGGCACCAAGGAGGCTTCCCCCAAAGGAAGGAACCCAGGAGGCTTCCCCTAAAGGAAGGCACCAAGGAGGCTTCCCCCAAAGGAAGGAACCAAGGAGGCTTCCCCCAAAGGAAGGCACCAAGGAGGCTTCCCCCAAAGGAAGGAACCAAGGAGGCTTCCCCCAAAGGAAGGAACCCAGGAGGCTTCCTCCTAAGAAAGGAACCAAGGATGCTTCCCCCAAAGGAAGGCACCAAGGAGGCTTCCTCCTAAGAAAGGAACCAAGGAGGCTTCCCCCAAAGGAAGGCACCGAGGAGGCTTCCCCCTAAGGAAGGAACCAAGGAGGCTTCCCCCAAAGGAAGGCACCAAGGATGCTTCCCCCAAAGGAAGGCACCGAGGAGGCTTCCCCCTAAGGAAGGCACCGAGGAGGCTTCCCCCTAAGGAAGGAACCAAGGAGGCTTCCCCCAAAGGAAGGAACCAAGGAGGCTTCCCCTAAAGGAAGGCACCAAGGAGGCTTCCCCCAAAGGAAGGAACCAAGGAGGCTTCCTCCTAAGAAAGGAACCAAGGAGGCTTCCCCCTAAGAAAGGAACCAAGGAGGCTTCCCCCTAAGGAAGGCACCAAGGAGGCTTCCCCCAAAGGAAGGAACCCAGGAGGCTTCCCCTAAAGGAAGGCACCAAGGAGGCTTCCTCCTAAGAAAGGAACCAAGGAGGCTTCCCCCAAAGGAAGGAACCAAGGAGGCTTCCCCCAAAGGAAGGAACCAAGGAGGCTTCCCCCAAAGGAAGGAACCAAGGAGGCTTCCCCCTAAGGAAGGCACCAAGGAGGCTTCCCCCAAAGGAAGGCACCAAGGAGGCTTCCCCCAAAGGAAGGCACCAAGGATGCTTCCCCCAAAGGAAGGCACCAAGGATGCTTCCCCCAAAGGAAGGCACCGAGGAGGCTTCCCCCTAAGGAAGGAACCAAGGAGGCTTCCCCCAAAGTAAGGAACCAAGGAGGCTTCCCCCAAAGGAAGGCACCAAGGAGGCTTCCTCCTAAGAAAGGAACCAAGGAGGCTTCCCCCAAAGGAAGGAACCAAGGAGGCTTCCCCCTAAGGAAGGCACCAAGGAGGCTTCCCCCTAAGGAAGGAACCGAGGAGGCTTCCCCCTAAGGAAGCGCTCCCAGTTTAGGTCACAGGGTCATAAACTCGATACCAGAGATCAGAACTACATGAATTCATTATTTATATATTTATAATTCAAACGATGTGAGTCGATACCTTGAAAACAACTTCTTTTGAATTTGAGAAAGAATGAAAGCACTTTGTAGCTTGAGGTCATGTTTTTGTATGACCTTTAATTCCTCCAACCTGTGTTTTACTGCCTCTGCCCGGGGAAAAATAACAACAACAACAACAACAACAACAGGAATGATTCAGGAGTCCAAAGGAAGTGACATGTACACCCTGGAGCGTGAAGACACGCCCCCCCCCAACCTGTGGCTCGGTACGGTATGGCTGTCCAGTGAATGTTAGGCCGGTCCTGGGGTCCGTTCTGTAGTCTGTGGTTCTGGATCCAGAGCCGGTTCCCTCAGTAGACTAGAGACCATTAGACCGTGCAGTCCCCCTGATGTGTTTAGCCTAGCTTAGCACAAAGACTGGGAGCGGGGGGAACTGTTAGCCTCGCTCCTCCGTCTAACTACCCCGTGCCACAGCTTCCATGTCTGTCTACATCTTTACCTTATTTAAAATATCATATTTTAAGATAGTTTAACCGCTCAGTAGAATATTTCTCAATAACTATTGTATTTAAATGTTAAAGTGTGTTAAATAACTTGTTTGTGACGCTGCATTTCAATTTGTGCAACTGCTACGTGTAAATATTTATATTTGGTTCTACATCTTCTCCATTCCTTTAAAGAATTACAAATTAACATTTATTACAATACTAATAAAATTAAATTACCAATATAAATTCCTCATATGTTAAATATAATATAAACAAAGTACTCATTTATTAATATTTGTAAATATTTATATATTAATAATATTAATTTATACTTAAATATATTTATATTTATATATACATTTATAAATTTGTATATATATCAATTTGTATTTAAATGTATACATTTATATTTCGATATGTATATTTGTACATCTGACCCCTGACCCCTGACCCCTGACCCCTGTGGTCCCAGGGCCCACGGTGCTGGAGGTGTTCAACACGCTGCTCAAACACCTGAGGATGAGCGTGGACCTGGAGCTGGAGGACGCCCGGCGCCACTCCAGCTCCAGCAGCGCGTCGTCGGGCCGCGGCAAGGAGAGCGAGGAGAGGATCGTCCAGAACGCCATCATCCAGACCATCGGTAGCTGCTACTTCCTGTCCCTCTACTTCCTGTCCCTCTACTTCCTGTCCCTGTACTCCTCTGAGCGTGGCGCCCTGTGGCTCCTCCCCCTCAGGTTTCTTCGGGGGGAACCTTCCAGACTACCAGCGGGCCGAGGTCATGATGTTCGTGATGAGCCGGATCCCCGTCTACGGGACGCCGTGCCACGCCATGGACAGCAGCAAGATGGGGTGAGTCAGCCCTCCTCCTCCTCCTCCTCCTCCTCCTCTCCTCCTCCTCCTCCTCCTCACCTTCACTCTCTCCTCCTCTCCTCCTCCTCCTCCTCCTCCTCCTCCTCCTCACCTTCACTCTCCTCCTCCTCCTCTTCCTCCTCCCTCTCTTTCTGCTCTTCAGCTAATTCCCGGAGGAGAGAGATTAGTCTTTTTTCTCTTTAACTTTATTATCCTCACCTCCTCTCCTCACGTCTTCTTCCTCACCTCCTCGTCCCCTTCCTCACCTCCTTGTCATCTTCCTCTCTTCCTCTTTCTCCCCTCCTCCTCCTCACGTCCACTTCATCAACTCCTCTTTCTCTCCTCTTCCTGACCTCCTCTTCCTCATGTCCTTTTACTCACCTCCTCTTTCTCTCGTATTCTTCCTCAACTCCTCTTCCTCATGTCCTTTTACTCACCTCCTCTTCCTCACCACCTCTTCCTCACCTCCTCTTCCTCCCCTTTTCTTCCTCCCCTCCTCTTCCTCCCTCCTCTTCCTCTCTCTCAGGCATCATGGCACCAAGAGGATCCAGACCATGCTGCTCAGCTCCCTCATCATGGTGAGTCAGATGATCAAAGAGCTCATTTATACTTATACTTAGAATTATGTTTATATTTATATATGTATACTTATACTTAGAATTATGTTTATATTTATATATGTATACTTATACTTAGAATTATGTTTATATTTATATATGTATACTTATACTTATGTTTATATCTATATATTTATACTTATACTTATAATTATGTTTATATTTATATATGTATACTTATACTTAGAATTATGTTTATATTTATATATGTATACTTATACTTAGAATTATGTTTATATTTATATATTTATACTTATACTTAGAATTATGTTTATATTTATATATTTATATTTATATTTATACTTATTGTGTTTATATTTGTACTTATACTTAGAATTATGTTTATATTTATATATGTATACTTATACTTATAATTATGTTTATATTTATATATGTATACTTATACTTATAATTATGTTTATATTTATATATGTATACTTATACTTATAATTATGTTTATATTTATATATTTATACTTATACTTAGAATTATGTTTATATTTATATATTTATACTTATACTTAGAATTATGTTTATATTTATATATGTATACTTATACTTATAATTATGTTTATATTTATATATTTATACTTATACTTAGAATTATGTTTATATTTATATATTTATACTTATACTTATAATTATGTTTATATTTATACTTATACTTATAATTATGTTTATATTTATATATTTATACTTATACTTAGAATTATGTTTATATTTATATATTTATATTTATACTTATAATTATGTTTATATTTATATATGTATACTTATACTTATAATTATGTTTATATTTATATTTATACTTATAATTATGTTTATATTTATACTTATACTTATTGTGTTTATATTTATACTTATACTTGTATTCACATCTCTATGTTCGATGTAGTTTTTGTGTCATAAAGTCGTTAAACGAGCGTTTACCAGTCGAGTGTCTTCAACGCTTCCTTCTCATTACCTTCATCCCCGACTCGAGGAGGCCAGGTGTGTGTGTGTGTGTGTGTGTGTGTGTGTGTGTGTGTGTGTGTGTGTGTGTGTGTGTGTGTGTGTGTGTGTGTGTGTGTGTGTGTGTGTGTGTGTGTGTGTGTGTGTGTGTGTGTGTGTGTGTGTGTGTGTGTGTGTGTGTGTGTGTGATGGAATCCTGCAGACAGCTTTCATCTTCATGGATGAAGGCAGAATGGTAAAGTTAGTTCAGGCTTCTCTAGAACTCCGGCGCCGGGAGAGACGTTGTTGTTGTTGTTGTAGAGGTCAACATGTCAACATGTTGCTCCTCCCTGTGGATTCCCCCCCCCCCCCAGGTGACCTCTGGCTTCAAGTCCAAGTCCATGGCGGCCGCGCTGCCGTCTCCCTTCCTGGACCCTCTGTTCTCCGTGTCGCTGATGGAGGACAGCGAGCTAAGGCAGCTGGTGTTTGAGATCCTGCACAACATCATCGATCGCCACGACAACCGCGCCAAGCTACGCGGCATCAGGTACAAAGTACACACGATGTACCCCGATGTACCTCGAGGGTCTAGGTCTGATTGTCAGGGGGCATTCATATGTTAAAAAAGTACTAATACCACAGTGTAGAAATACGGTTGAGATGTAGAGGTAGAGAAGTATAACATAACTCCAGATAAGTAAGTTGACTGTGTACTCCGGCACAGTACTTGCATGTACATGTACTCCAGTACCTGCCTGAGGGTCTCTGCTTCGGTTTCAGGATCATTCCCAACGTCGCAGCGTTGAAGATCAAAAGAGAAAAGATCTCCAAGCAAGACGTGGCGTTCATGAAGAAGGTAGAAAGTCTGACTTCTGAACTCTGTTCCCACAGAGCTAGCTTTGTTGTTCTGACAAACAAACACACACACACAAACAAACAAACAAACAAACAAACACACACACACACACACACACACCAGCCGGTTCTCCTCCTCACGAGACCTCCAGAAGGAAGAACCCGAGAGTCCTTTGAGCCCGTGGAGCAGCTCACCTTTACGCCCAACACCTGAGCGCTCATTAGCGGGTGGAGGTCAGCCCCCCCCCTCCTGATGGAGCCTCTGAGCACCAGCTGTGTGGAGGGCCTCACCGCGGGGCCCGGGGGGTCAGGGCTCGGCCCCACACACACACACACACACACACACACACACACACACGAGTGTCTTGACGGAGTGTCCCTGAACGTGTCTTGGCAGCACGGCCAGCAGCTCTACCGACACGTGTTCCTGGGCTGCAAGGAGGAGGACAACGGCCACAAGAACTTTGAGCTGCTCTTCACCACGCTGGCCATCCTCACCATCGAGCTGGCCAACGAGGAGGTGGTCATCGACCTCATCCGGCTCGCCGTCGCCCTGCAGGTAACGCCTCTGACCACCAGGGGGCGGCTGGTTGTATAGAAGTCTCTGCTTCATGTGTTAGAGCTGCATTCTCTCTCCTGACCACCAGGGGGCTCCTCTGACACCTCCTGTGACCTTGTGTGACCCATTTGACCTCCTGTGACCTCCTGTGACCCATATGACCTCCTGTGACCTTGTGTGACCCATTTGACCTCCTGTGACCTCCTGTGACCTTGTTTGACCCATATGACCTCCTGTGACCTCCTGTGACCTTGTTTGACCCATATGACCTCCTGTGACCTTGTTTGACCCATATGACCACCTGTGACCCATATGACCTCCTGTGACCTTGTTTGACCCATATGACCTCCTGTGACCTCCTGTGACCTTGTTTGACCCATATGACCTCCTGTGACCTTGTTTGACCCATATGATCACCTGTGACCTTGTGTGACCCATATGACCTCCTGTGACCTCCTGTGACCTTGTGTGACCCATATGACCTCCTGTGACCTCGTGTGACCTCTGTGCAGGACATGGTTCTGGCCAACGAGGAGAACTTGCCGATGCTGACCCGCTGCGGCATCATGGCGTTGGTGGCGGCGTACCTCAACTTCCTGAGCCAGATGATCGCCAACCCTCCGTTCTGCCAGCTGGTCAGTAAGGTGAGGTCACTTCCTGTGTGGGAGGAGCCTGCAGTCACTTCCTGTGTGGGAGGAAACTGCGGTCACTTCCTGTGTGGGAGGAAACTGCGGTCACTTCCTGTGTGGGAGGAGCCTGCGGTCACTTCCTGTGTGGGAGGAAACTGCGGTCACTTCCTGTGTGGGAGGAAACTGCGGTCACTTCCTGTGTGGGAGGAAACTGTGGTCACTTCCTGTGTGGGAGGAGCCTGCGGTCACTTCCTGTGTGGGAGGAGCCTGCGGTCACTTCCTGTGTGGGAGGAAACTGCGGTCACTTCCTGTGTGGGAGGAAACTGCGGTCACTTCCTGTGTGGGAGGAAACTGCGGTCACTTCCTGTGTGGGAGGAAACTGCGGTCACTTCCTGTGTGGGAGGAAACTGCGGTCACTTCCTGTGTGGGAGGAGCCTGCGGTCACTTCCTGTGTGGGAGGAAACTGCGGTCACTTCCTGTGTGGGAGGAGCCTGCGGTCACTTCCTGTGTGGGAGGAGCCTGCGGTCACTTCCTGTGTGGGAGGAAACTGCGGTCACTTCCTGTGTGGGAGGAGCCTGCGGTCACTTCCTGTGTGGGAGGAGCCTGCGGTCACTTCCTGTGTGGGAGGAGCCTGCGGTCACTTCCTGTGTGGGAGGAGCCTGCGGTCACTTCCTGTCTCCTCCTCTCCAGGTGCTGGAGCTGAGGAGCATGGACGCGGCGTTCCTCCTCCCGGAGAACATCTTCAGAGACAAGTGTCCGTACGTAGCGCTGCTCCCGGTCCTTCACGTCTCCGTCCGGCTCTGAGTCAAGTTGACCCCCCCCCCCCCCCCCCCCCCCCAGGCTACCGGACTCCCTGGACCAGGAGGACCGGCTGCTCTACTTCCAGACGGCCGACATGGCCGAGTGTCTGTGTGGGCCGGGCTACAGCGTGGAGCGCCTCTCCATCCCCTACATCCCCCAGGTCACAGGTAGACGCCACTTCCTGTTGTCAGTACGGACGGACGGACAGATTATCATACAGATTATATTATGTTATATATATATATATATATATATATATATATATATATATATATATATATATATATATATATATATGACTGTCTCAGAAAATATTGTGATAAAGTTCTTTATTTTCTGTAATGCAATAGTAAAACTAAAAGGTCATGCATTCTGGATTCATTACAAATCAACTGAAATATTGCAAGCCTTTTATTCTTTTAATATTATAATATAGGATATTTGAGTTTTCTTAAGCTGTAAGCCATAATCAGCAATATTAAAAGAATAAAAGGCTTGCAATATTTCAGTTGATTTGTAATGAATCCAGAATGCATGACCTTTTAGTTTTACTATTGCATTACAGAAAATAAAGAACTTTATCACAATATTTTCTGAGACAGTCATATATATATATATATATATATATATATATATATATATATATATATATATATATATATAAAAAAATTGTATTTATATATATTGTACTGCTTTTTGGAACAGAAACAGAATTCATAAGTTTCTAAACTTATTTCAGAAATTATTTTTATCTGGAAGTAAACGTTGACGTGGAGGACAAGAATATCTCTCTCCCTCCTCCTCTCCTCTCTCCTCCTCTCCTCTCCTCTCCTCCTCTCTTCTCCTACTCTCCTCTCCTCCTCCTCCTCTCCTCCTCTCCTCCTCTCTCCTCCTCTCCTCCTCTCCTCTCCTCCTCTCCTCCTCCTCCTCCCCTCCTCTCCTCCTCCTTCTCTCTCCTCCTCTTTCCTCTCTCCTCTCCTCCTCCCTCTCCTCCCTCTCCTCTCTCCTCCTCCTCCTCTCCCTCTCTTCTCCTCCTCTCCTCCTCTCTCCTCTCCTCCTCTCTTCTCCTCCTCTCCTCTCCTCCTCTCTCCTCCTCTCTTCTCCTCCTCTCCTCCTCTCCTTTCTCTTCTCCTCTAACGAAGCGTTCTGTTTCTTCCTCCCTCCTTTTGAAACATCAGTCCTTTACACGGTGGGAAAGATTCTGCACCGCTGCAAGCAGAGGTCCAGAGGTACAGCAGGGCCCCCAGTAGAGCCCAGTAGAGCCCAGTAGAGCCCCAGCAGAGCCCAGTAGAGCCCAGTAGAGCCCAGTAGAGCCCCAGTAGACCCCAGTAGACCCCAGTAGACCCCAGTAGAGCCCAGTAGAGCCCAGTAGAGCCCAGTAGAGCCCAGTAGAGCCCCAGCAGAGCCCAGTAGACCCCAGTAGAGCCCAGTAGAGCCCCAGTAGACCCCAGTAGACCCCAGTAGACCCCAGTAGAGCCCAGTAGAGCCCAGTAGAGCCCAGTAGAGCCCAGTAGAGCCCCAGCAGAGCCCAGTAGACCCCAGTAGAGCCCCAGTAGAGCCCAGTAGAGCCCAGCAGAGCCCAGTAGAGCCCCAGTAGAGCCCAGTAGAGCCCAGCAGAGCCCAGTAGACCCCAGTAGACCCCAGTAGAGCCCAGCAGAGCCCAGTAGACCCCAGTAGAGCCCAGTAGAGCCCAGTAGAGCAGGTCTCCAGAGGCTTTAAGACCTCCACAGTCTCCGAGTCAGAGCTCATGTCTGATGAGTTCATCTCTGAAATTTAACTAGGGAACATAAGATGTTCCTGAAGGTCATCCTGAAGGTCATCATGAAGGTCATCATGAAGGTCATCCTGAAGGTCATCATGAAGGTCATCCTGAAGGTCATCATGAAGGTCATCCTGAAGGTCATCATGAAGGTCATCATGAAGGTCATCCTGAAGGTCATCCTGAAGGTCATCCTGAAGGTCATCCTGAAGGTCATCATGAAGGTCATCCTGAAGGTCATCATGAAGCTCATCATGACGGTCATCCTAATGATACGATGCAGCTGGAGGCCTCCTGAGTCGTAGCGTTCACCCCTCTTTGTATGTTGTATGGCGGTTCTGATCATGTTGAAGACTAGGTCCCTGGAAGACTAGGTCCCTGGAAGACTAGGTCCCTGGAAGACTAGGTCCCTAGGAGACTAGGTCCCTAGGAGACTAGGTCCCTCTGTGTGGTTCAGCTGCAGAATGTTTCTTTATCTTTCATTTGTTGTTTTGTTTGCTTTGCATCTGGAAATGTGGCGGTGAGTAAACGTGTGTGTGTGTGTGTGTGTGCCTGAGTGTGTGTGTGCCTGAGTGTGTGTGTGTGTATGTGCCTGAGTGTGTGTGTGTGTGCCTCCCGTGTCACGTGACTCTGGGTGATGACGTCATTTGGTCACATTTCATGGAATAAAACCCTTTTCTTGACTCGTTTGGGTTTCGGGTTCTTTTCCCCGTAGCAGCCGTTCTGCTCAAATGATGCGTTCAAGGGCCGTCGGGAAAAGACGGGCAAAGAAAACGCGATTTAAAAAGGCTCTTTACCGAAGAAGAGCGAGCCTTGATGATGTCATCGGGCTCAAAACAACCAAACGGCCATGTTGTGTTTCTGGTGACTGGACCTGGTTGTCAGATGTTAGAAGAGATGCATCATGGGAACAGTTGTTGTCCTCCTAATTAGAACATCCCTAGAGCTGTTCTGGTCGCTGCACATTGAGGGATTGAACCGTTTTAAAGTTCTGGAAGGATTAGAAAACTTCACAATAATTTTAGTAAAGTAAAAAAGAAAAAGGTATTTTATTTTGAAAGGCCAATCTGTGGTTGTCCTCAAAGCTCCTTTTTATTCTGAAGGCTAACCTGTGTTTGTCCTCAAAGCTCCTTTTATTCTGAAGGCTAACCTGTGTTTGTCCTCAAAGCTCCTTTTATTCTGAAGGCTAACCCGTGGTGTCTCCCGTCCTGCAGACCTAGACCGTCTGAGCCGGAGGAAGAGCTTCGTCGACACCGTCTCCCTCCAGGTGGACATCGTGACCTCCGGCCTCCCCGACAAGGTCAACAGACACGGCACCAAACACACAGCTGTTCAAACTGGGTTCTCTTTATAACCGGAGCCTGAGCTTGTTTTCATGTGGATGTTCTGTTTTGATGTTCTAATGTTCTAATGTTGTTTCTATCTCATACTTTTCTCCTGGATCCTGTTTGATTTTATTGTTAGGTGACCTTGGGTGACTTTGAAGGCGCCTCCAAATACAATGTATTATTATTATTATTATTATTATTATTAGCACACCACAGGCCAGGGAAGGTCACAGAGAGGTCACGGAGAGGTCAAAGAGAGGTCATGGGAAGGTCATGGATAGGTTATGGAAAAGTTATATAAAGGTCATGGAAGGTCAAAGAGAGGTCATGGCGAGGTCATGGATCGGTTATGGAAAAGTTATATAAAGGTCATGGAAGGTCAAAGAGAGGTCATGGAAAGGTTATGGAAAGGTCATGGAAGGTCATGGGAAGGTCAAGGAGAGGTCATGGAAAGGTCAAAGAGAGGTCATGGCGAGGTCATGTATAGGTTATGGAAAGGTCATGGATATGTTATGGGAAGGTCATGACATTTGTATATAAAGGTCATGGAAAGGTCATAGAGAGGTCATGGAGAGGTCATGAAACGGTCATGGAATCCATTGGTCAGCATTGTATTCTTGTAACACTCGTCATGAGGGGGCATTTAAAGGGCCGGCGTGCGGGGCGTGGCGCCCTCTAGTGGCGAGGGCGCAGGTTGCACTGACGTGTTGTGTCTCCAGTCCCAGCTGGCGGAGGAGATCACGTTCGAGACCCTGAAGAAGGCCATCGGTGAGTCCCCCAGCACTAAGGAGGCGCCCTGCGGCGCTCGGGAATCAAACTCACAACCCGCTGTGTTTCCAGACACCACCGGCCTGGAGGAGCAGGAGAGGGACAAGAGACGCCAGCTGATGGAGAAGTTCCAGAAAGCTCCGTTTGAGGAGATCGCTGCCCACTGCGAGTCCAAGGTAGTTATTCATGTTCTATTCATGTTCATTACTATTCATGTTCATTAATATTCATGTTCATTACTTGTTCATTACTATTCATGTTCATTAATTACTATTCATGTTCATTACTATTCATGTTCATTAATATTCATGTTCATTAATTACTATTCATGTTCATTACTATTCATGTTCATTAATTACTATTCATGTTCATTACTATTCATGTTCATTAATTACTATTCATGTTCATTACTATTCATGTTATATTCATGTTACATGTAATATTAATGATATGGTATTAATGAATGTTAATTGATATTAATGGTTGTTAATGGATGTTAATGGATATCAATGGTTATTAATTGATGTTAATGGATGTTAATGGATATTAATGGTTATTAATGGATGTTTATGATTGTTAATGGATGTTAAAGGATGTTAACGGTGCCTTCATGTCACTCTGCAGGCCAACATGCTGCACGACCGTCTGGCTCAGATCTTTGAGCTGACCATCAGGTGAGTCGTGTTCACCTGGGGACTGGGGGTCACTCCACTGGGGATCTAAGTCTCCCCCCCCCCCCCCCCCCCCCCAGGCCCCCGCCCAGCCCCTCCGGGGTGGTCTCCGTCTCCTCGGGGCTCACTCAGCAGCACCAGTCCGTCCCCGTCTACGAGATGAAGTTCCCGGACCTGTGCGTCTACTGATCCTGATCCTCCAGAACCAGAACCCTCCAATCAGCATCAGACACTCTCCTCCAATCAGCACCAAGGAGCAACATGTGGCTCCAACGGACCAATCAAAACCAAGAAACCTGAACTAAACCTCAACTAAACCTCAACTGAACTTCAACTGAACCTCAACTGAACTTCATCTTAACCTGAACTAAACCTAAACTAAACCTAAACCTGAACTAAACCTCAACTGAACTTCATCTGAACCTGAACTAAAACCTGAACTAAACCTCAACTGAACCTGAACTAAACCTAAACTAAACTTCAACTAAATCTGACCTAAACCTAAACCTGAACTAAACCTCAACTGAACCTGAACTGAACCTGAACTAAACCTACACCTGAACTAAACCTCAACTGAACCTGAACTAAACCTAAACTAAACTTCAAATAAACCTGAACTAAACCTAAACTAAACTTAAAATGAACCTGAACTAAACCTAAACAAAGCAGTGGAATATATATTCCTAAGAAAGTTGTAGATGATCCAGACTTCATTGTAGAGTCAGAGGATTGAAAGAAGGAGAAGGAGGAGGAGGAGGAGGAGGAGAAGAAGGACGAGAAAGAGAAGGAGTAGAAGGAGGAGGAGGAGGAGAAGAAGGACGAGGACGAGAAAGAGAAGGAGGAGGAGGAGAAGAAGAAGAAGGACGAGAAGGAGAAGGAGGAGGAGGAGGTGTGGGTTTCAGATGGTTTTGTATGTTGAAGGTCATAGAGCAAGAGAGGTGACCTCTAGTGAGCTTCCGATGTAAACCACCACCATAATGTCCAAATATGTCCGGGATAAAGTTCTGACTTGGTGAGAGGGCATAATAATAATAATAACAATAATAACAATAATAACAATAACAATAAGCCTCTTCGGTGCTCATCGGATTCACATGCAAACTGTTGTTCTTTAACATCACGGCTTAGAAACATGCGTCTTATGCACTAACTGTGTCCCTCTGGGCCCGAGGCCTCCAAGGGCCCCCAAAGGACCCCAGAGGTCTCCAAAGGCCTCCAAGGGCCCCCAAAGGACCCCAGAGGTCTCCAAAGGCCTCCAAGGGCCCCCAAAGGACCCCAGAGGTCTCCAAAGGCCTCCGAGGGCCCCCAAAGGACCCCAGAGGTCTCCAAAGGCCTCCAAGGGCCCCCAAAGGACCCCAGAGGTCTCCAAAGGCCTCCGAGGGCCCCCAAAGGCCTCCAAGGGGCCCCCAAAGGACCCCAGAGGTCTCCAAAGGCCTCCGAGGGCCCCCAAAGGCCTCCGAGGTCCCCAGAGGAACACGGACCCCCTCTGCGAGGCGCCTCTGGGCGGCGGTCCTCTGGATGTGTCGTAGCGGTGTATCATATATATTTTTGTACATGCATCACGAGCGGATACATTGTTGCTGGGTAGAGATTAGGAGATGCTTGTTGTTGTTGTTGTTTACCGTGATCCCCGTGTGATGTACACATGCTGCTCATGAATCCATATCTGAGGTTTCTCCTCGGGGACGTTCAGTAAACCGCGTCCGGTCCAGATCCTCAAGAGTCCGAAGAGTTCACGTTGTTCTTCCGGGTGGATCCGCCACTTCCTGTCCACCGGCGACTGATCAATAAAGTTTCAATCAGACGCTTTTGATAAAGTTTATTTTAAAGTTGATTTAGTGTATTAAAAAATAAAATGCTAATAACCGTCGGCATGAAAACTGATGTTTGCACTTTGATCGTTGGGTACCCATTACCACGGCAACGTATGACTGAGTGAGCTTCAGAGGGAAGCTGGGAGAGGGCCCTCCTGATTGGTGGAGAGCCGCAGCCGGCTTCACCCATTGGACGCTTTTCAAGATGGACTAGGAACAAAATGTGCTGAGGGGTTTAACCACCAGGGGGCGCTGAGGGGTTTAAATCCTTTGACTTCACATCTTAGTTGCACATTTAACCCTTTGTGTGTTTATTTTGGAACAAATCAATAAAATGAGAAAAAAAGTTTCCAGAAGTTCGTTTGTGTTTTATTTAAACCTAAAAACAACATTTATAATCAGAGGCTCCTCCTCTCCTCTTTGTTTTTTAAAATCATCTTTTTGTTCTTTCGGATGAAAACAAATATCAAAGTAAACATTTTATTTTATTTTTTAACTACAACTTTTATTTATTTAAAATAATCTCTGAACCAATATTCCCCAGAGCTGCTTTTGGAAGAGCAAAGCATTCACTTCTAGTTTCACTCCTCCTCTTCTTCCTCCTCCTCCTCTTCCTCCTCTTCCTCCTCCTCCTCCTCCTCCTCCTTCACCCCGGTCCCTCCTGGTGTCCCTGCACTCGGCCTGTGGTTGTGGGTTTGAATCCCGCTGAGTGTCGGCAGGTCTCTGCTCTCCTCACTAAAAGGAGAAGGTGGAGAAGGAGGAGGAGAAGAAGGAGGAGAAGAAAGAGGAGAAGGTGGAGAAGGAGGAGGAAGAGCAGGAGGAGCAGGAGCAGAGGATCCAGCTGGAGGACTCTTTGACCTCTCTTCAGAGCTCTCCTCGCTGGAGGGAGGAGCAGGAGGAGCAGGAGGCCTCTGGGACTCCTCAGAGCTCTCCTCACTGGAGGGAGAAGCAGGAGGAGCAGGAGGCCTCTGGGACTCCTCAGAGCTCTCCCTGCAACAGAGAGGTGTTTGCTGTTCTTGGTTCTCAGGAGGAGGTGCTATACAGCTGCTCCCGTGTGCGCCTCCTCACCCGTGTTGGTGTCCCCGCGTTGGCGGCGTGTTCGTGGGCCGCTCAGCGTTTCCTCCTGGCGCCTCCTCCTCGCTCTCCTCGCTGGACCGGGGGGAAAGCTGTGGCCTGGGGGGCCGGCAGGAGGGGGCGGGGCCTCGGCACGCCGCCAGGCACTCGGCGGCGGCTCTGTCACACACACACTGCAGCCGGTCGCACACGCCGACGCCCCGGCCTGGAACCGGTCGCCATGACAACATGCAGTTACAACATGACATTACATTTATCACATTTAAATCATTTATTCATTTAAATATTTTAAATATATATTATATATATTTCAAATGACATTTTTCAAATTTAATTTTACAATGTTTGTTTCTTCTTTTTGTTCTTTTATTTATTTAAAAACGTCAACAATTTGATTTTTGGATTTTATTTGTAATTTTTTTTGGGGGGGATTTTAATTTCAAATTACATTTTAAAATGTTTTCTTTTATTTCTTTACAGTATTTACAGCCAGGTGGTTTCATTGAGAGAAAGAAAACTGCATTTTCAAAGTGGTAAATTTGTCAAAATAAAAGAACTATAATAATTATCTGAGATTATAAAATCCAACATTTACAAAAAAAACACTAAATAGGAATAAGAATAGAAGATAGCTAAAACTAAGTCATGCATTTACCAGAAATAACAATATGAACAATAGCTATAAGAGATGTGATGGAGCGTGACTCACAGCGCGGCGTCCCGGACGCACAGGAAACACCAGCGCCGAGCTTCCTGTCGGAGCCGCAGCCCAGCAGGACGAGCCGGGAGGCGCAGCACCTGAGGACCGGACCACGTCAGACCACGTCAGACCAGGTGAGACCAGGTGAGACCACGTCAGACCACGTCAGACCAGGTGAGACCAGGTGAGACCACGTCAGACCACGTCAGACCACGTCAGACCAGGTGAGACCACGTCAGACCACGTCAGACCAGGTGAGACCAGGTGAGACCACGTCAGACCACGTCAGACCACGTCAGACCACGTCAGACCACGTCAGACCACGTCAGACCAGGTGAGACCAGGTGAGACCAGGTGAGACCACGTCAGACCAGGTCAGACCAGGTCAGACCACGTCAGACCAGGTCAGACCACGTCAGACCAGGTGAGACCGGGTGAGACCTTGTAGTTGCAGTCTGCAGCCTGACCACCAGAGGGCGCCCTACCTGTCCATGCGGTCCCGCGGCCGGCCCCCGCCCTCCTGCCCGCAGTAGCAGCCGTACATCTGGTCCTGGTGGGGGCGGCGGCCCGTCAGGCAGCGCAGCATCCAGCCGAGCGCCGGCAGCTCTCGCCGGGCGCGCCCGTCGGCGCCGTACTGGGTGAAGGGCCGGCGGCAGCCTGTAGGGGGCGCAGGTTGAGTCGGTTGAGTCGCTCCAACGACCTGAGACTGAAACCCGACCCCCGGTTTACCTTCGCCGTCCGGCGGATGGACGCCGGTCAGCCCGGCGGACTCCAGCAGCGACCAGGAGGAGAACGGCACCGCCCTCTTCTGGGCCGCCGCCCGGCCTGAGAGGGTCCGGGAGCAGGGCCAGCGAGTTTAGTGAACTCTAGTGACCTTTAGACACCTCTAGTGGCCTCTAGTGACCTCTAGTGATCTCTATTGACCTCTAGTGACCTTTAGACACCTCTAGTGGCCTCTAGTGACCTCTAGTGATCTCTATTGACCTCTAGTGACCTCTAGTGACCTTTAGACACCTCTAGTGGCCTCTAGTGACCTCTAGTGATCACTATTGACCTCTAGTGACCTTTTAGACACCTCTAGTGGCCTCTAGTGACCTTTAGACACCTCTAGTGGCCTTTTAGACACCTCTATTGACCTCTAGTGACCTTTAGACACCTCTATTGACCTCTAGTGACCTTTAGACACCTCTAGTGGCCTCTAGTGACCTCTAGTGGCTTAATTAAATATTGTAACTGCAAACCATCTGCATCTTCCTCCTGCGAGCTGTCTGCCGTCTCCTCCTCCTCCTCATCCTCCTCCTCATCCTCCTCCTCCTCCTCCTCTTCCTCCTCCTCCTCCTCTTCCTCACCCGGGGCTTCCTCCTCCGATCCGGCCTCGGCGGTGGTCCGGGAGGAGGCGCTGACCTCTGACCCCGGCCTGACGGAGGTGACTGGTGCCCCGGGTGTCGTCTGAGAGGCGCTCCACACCGAGGTGGATGGAGAGGGCGGAGCTTCTGGAACAGGTTCTTGAGTTATTAAACATAAAGTTTTATTAAACATAAAGTTATATTAAACAAAGTTCTATTAAACATAAAGTTCTATTAAACAAAGTTCTATTAAACATAAAGTTCTATTAAACAAAGTTCTATTAAACATAAAGTTATATTAAACAAAGTTATATTAAACATAAAGTTATATTAAACAAAGTTATATTAAACATAAAGTTATATTGAACATAAAGTTTTATTTATAGCTTTATTTGGATGAAAATTTCTATGAAATTATAAAATGTTCCGATTTAAAAATGCTAAAATATTTTAGAAAACAACCAGAAACATGTTTCAGCCATTCCGCTCTTAAAGGCGCAGTGCGCTAAACCGATGTATCCTCCTCCGCTCTTAAAGGCGCAGTGCGCTAAACCGATGTATCCTCCTTCGCTCTTAAAGGCGCAGGGCTTTCAGCTAGTGCTCCTTTGGTTCTGCTCACCTCGGCTCAGCGGAGCAGTACCGAGTCCCCAGCCCTCCTCCCCGGAACCGGGAGACGCAGTTCTTGTTGGTTCGGTTCTTGCCGGGTCGGTTCTTGTTGGTTTGGTTCTTCCTGGTTCGATTCTTGCCGGGTCGGTTCTTGTTGGTTCGGTTCTTGCCGGGTCGGTTCTTGTTGGTTCGGTTCTTCCTGGTTCGGTTCTTGTTGGTTCGGTTCTTGTTGGTTCGGTTCTTGCCGGGTCGGTTCTTGCTGGTTCTGTTCTTGCTGGTTCGGTTCTTGTTGGTTCGGTTCTTGCTGGTTCGGTTCTTGTTGGTTCGGTTCTTGCTGGTTCGGTTCTTGTTGGTTCGGTTCTTGCCGGGTCGGTTCTTGCTGGTTCTGTTCTTGCTGGTTCGGTTCTTGCCGGGTCGGTTCTTGTTGGTTCGGTTCTTGTTGGTTCGGTTCTTGCTGGTTCGGTTCTTGTTGGTTCGGTTCTTACCGGGTCGGTTCTTGTTGGTTCGGTTCTTGCTGGTTCTGTTCTTGCCGGTTCGGTTCTTGTTGGTTCGGTTCTTGCCGGGTCGGTTCTTGTTGGTTCGGTTCTTGCTGGTTCGGTTCTTGTTGGTTCGGTTCTTGCCGGGTCGGTTCTTGCTGGTTCTGTTCTTGCCGGTTCGGTTCTTGTTGGTTCGGTTCTTGCCGGGTCGGTTCTTGTTGGTTCGGTTCTTGTTGGTTCGGTTCTTGTTGGTTCGGTTCTTGCTGGTTCGGTTCTTGCCGGGTCGGTTCTTGCTGGTTCTGTTCTTGCTGGTTCGGTTCTTGCCAGGTCGGTTCTTGTTGGTTCGGTTCTTGTTGGTTCGGTTCTTGTTGGTTCGGTTCTTGCTGGTTCGGTTCTTGTTAGTTCGGTTCTTGCTGGTTCGGTTCTTGCCGGGTCGGTTCTTGTTGGTTCGGTTCTTGTTGGTTCGGTTCTTGCCGGGTCGGTTCTTGCTGGTTCTGTTCTTGCTGGTTCGGTTCTTGCCGGGTCGGTTCTTGTTGGTTCGGTTCTTGTTGGTTCGGTTCTTGCTGGTTCGGTTCTTGTTGGTTCGGTTCTTACCGGGTCGGTTCTTGTTGGTTCGGTTCTTGCTGGTTCTGTTCTTGCTGGTTCGGTTCTTGTTGGTTCGGTTCTTGCCGGGTCGGTTCTTGTTGGTTCGGTTCTTGCCGGGTCGGTTCTTGCTGGTTCTGTTCTTGCTGGTTCTGTTCTTGCTGGTTCTGTTCTTGTTGTTGTGTCAGTTGTTATTGTTGTTTGGTAGGTTGTTGTTGTTGTTGGGTGGGTTGTTGTTGTTTGGTAGGTTGTTGTTGTTGTGGGTCTCCGGGTCGCCCTGGTTCTGGTTCCGGGCCCTTTGGAAGAAGCTGTGCTCACAAACAAGTTACTGGATGAGGTTAAAATATGAATGTTTACATTTTTAACTAAATTTATTTTTATAATGAAACTTTAAAAAATATTTTTTTACTTATTTTAAAAACTCTATTTTTACGAATATTTTGTCTTTTATACTACATTTGTTTTATTTACTTTTTGCACTCTCAGAGAGTAAGAGAGGCTTTTATTGTGAAACACGGACAGGAATTGCAGCCAGACCCAAAAACTAAAAAACAACAACGTAGAATCACGTAAACAGATATCAATAAACCAAAGGGACTCTTATTACACACGTCTGCATGAATCTGGGTTTGTTCGTATAAAAATATAAATTCAATAAATAAAACGTTGAAACTGGTGAAATCAACTGAATCATTTTGTATTTTTAATATCCAGAGATAAACTCACCGTGCTGCTCATCTTCATCATCTTCATCGTCATCTTCATCCTCTTCATCTTCAGATGATCCGTTTCTCTCAGACGGGCTGATTTGTGGTTTTGCTGAACCATGGTAGTTATTAGTTATAATTCATAATAACTTAATAAAAGATATCATTCATAATGATTGTACACATTGTTTAGCCACCTTCCTCAGAGGACTCCTCTAGACCAGCTGGCGCTCTGGGAGTTGTAGTCCTGGGATGTGTTGTAGTCCTGGGATCTGCAGCAGAGGACGTGAGAGGTAGAAGGTTCCTGATTGGCTGATCCCGGCCGGCCGCTGGGGGATTGTGGGTCGTCTCCCTCTGTTCCTGTCGGAGAGCTTCCTCCTTCCAGGCCTCGTTCAAACCTGTACAACCCAACATGAATATGAATTAATACAAATATATTTTTTAATTTGTAATGATTTGTATCAATTTTTTATTTATTCCTGATTTTTTTCCTGATTTTTTCTATTTATACAAAAAAAAATCAATTTTTTTGTTATTTTGGGGGTAAATATTTTTGTTATCTATTCTTTATTTTGGATCATTTTGATGTATTTCTGATTTTGGATCATTTTCTTATCAATTACCAATCTTTAAATTGAGATTTTAGAATTTTCTTAATTTATTTGTGATTTCATATCATTTTAATATAAATTTTCTTCACAAATTTCTACATGTATTTGTGATTTTCTTTATTTTTTTACTTTACATGTAGTTTTTATTTTTCATTTATTTAAGTTTTTTTTTTTTTAAACAAAAAAAAGTTTCATCTGTTTTAAAATCTTTGTGATCTATACAGTGCATCCGGAAAGTATTCACAGCGCTTCATTTTTTTCCACATTTTGTTATGTTACAGCCTTATTCCAAAATGGATTAAATTCATTATTTTCCTCAACATTCTACACACATAATGACAAAGTGAAAACAGTTTTTTGCAAATTTTGCACATTTATTAAAAATAAAGAACGAAAACATAACATGTACGTAAGTATTCACAGCCTTTGCTCAATACTTTGTTGAAGTACCTTTGGCACAGGTACAGCCTCCAGTCTTCTTGGGTCTGATTCCACCAGGTGGCTCACCTGTTTCTGAGCAGTTTCTCCCGTTCTTCTTGCAGAACCTCTCTGGTTCCATCAGGTTGGATGGGGAGCGTCGGTGCTCAGCCATTTCAGATCTCTCCAGAGATGTCCAGTGGGGTTCAGGTCAGGGCTCTGGCCGGCCTCCAGGACCTCCACAGAGTCGTCCCCAAGCCACTCCTTTGATATCTCGGCCGTGGGCTTCGGGTCGTTGTCCTGGACATCCAGGACGTCTCTGTACATTCTGCATTCATCTTTCCCTCATCCTGACTCGAGTCCCAGTTCCTCCCGCTGAAGAGCATCCCCCCAGCCTGATGCTGCCCCACCGTGCTTCACATAGGGACGTGTTGGCCAGGTGAGGAGCAGCGCCTGGCCTCCTCCAGACGTGACGCTTGGCATTGAGGCCAAAGAGACCAGAGAATATTGTTTCTCATGGTCTGAGAGTCCCTCAGGGGCTTCTTTGCTAACTCTAGGCTGTCATGTGCTTTTTACTGAGGGGTGGCTTCCGTCTGCCGCTCTACCAAACAGGCCTGATTTGTGAAGTGCTGCAGAGATGGTTGTCCTTCTGGAAGGTTCTCCTCTCTCCATAGAACAAGGCTGCAGCTCTGTCAGAGCGCCCATGGGGCTCCTGGTCACCTCCCTGACTCCGCCCCTTCTCCCCATCGCTCCGTCTGGCTGGGCGGCTCCAGGAAGTCCTGCTGGTTCCACTTCTCCCATCTCCGGATGCTGGAGGCCACGGAGCTCTTTGGGACTTTCAATGCTGCAGAACTCTCTGGACCCTTTGCCAGATCTGTGCCTCCATACAGTTCTGTCTGGGGGGTCTATGGATAGTTCCTTGACCTTTAGGCTTGGTTTATGCTCTGATATGCTCTGTCACCTGTGATGCCTTATGTAGACCGGTGTGTGCCTTTCTCAATCATGTCCAACAACTACATTGAGCACAGGGGGCTCCCATCCAACATCTCCAGGAGGACCAGTGGACACGGGACCACCTGAGCTACATGTTGAGTGTCATGGCAAAGGCTGTGAATACTTATGTACATGTTATGTTTTCGTTCTTTATTTTTAACAGATTTGCAAAATTTTGCAAAAATCTGTTTTCACTTTGTCATTATGGGTTTTTGTGTGTAGAATGTTGAGGAAAATAATGAATTTAATCCATTTTGGAATAAGGCTGTAACATAACAAAATGTGGAAAAAGTGAAGCGCTGTGAATACTTTCTGGATGCACTGTATATAATTATGTCTTTTTTGTGTCTATTTATGATTTTTAACAATTTTGTGTTCTTTGTGATTTTCTATATTTTTTGATAATTCCTTTGATAATTTTTCAATAAAATTGTGATTTTTCTAATTGACTTTACAAATGAATGAATTTTCATTCATTTGTATCTATTTGTGATTTTTGAGGGTTTTAATTTTTTAGTAATTTTATATCAATTTGTAATTTTTGTAAAGATTTTACATTTATTTGTGATTTTTTATTTTTTATTTAATTTACATTTTACTTATCTTTTCAAGATTTTTATAATTTTTTCATCTTTTACATCTAATTGTGATTTTCAAGAATTTGTATCTATTTGTAATTTTGTATCTTTTAATTTTTTATGATTTATATCATCCTAATATAAATTTCAGATTAAAAATGGTTTTACATGTATTTGTGATTTTTGATAGTTTTGTATTTATTCGTAAAAAAAATCCATCCATCCATTTTCAATCAATATATGACTTTATATTTTTTTGTTCTCATCTTTTATATCTATCTTCGATTGTTGATGATTTTTATATATTTGTGATTTCCCCATTTTTTTACATGTAGTTTTGAAAAAAAAAAATATTCGAGAATTTTAGTTTTTATTATTATCTATTTGTGATTTTTAAATTGTTTTGATTCATTTATTTTCACCTTTAATTTTTTTTATTATTGATAAAAAAAAATTGTGATTTCTTTTTTTATTGCATAATTTTTTTTACATTTTTTTTTAATCTATTTATGATTTTTCAAAATAATTTTCTTTCGGTATTTTTTTCATCTTTATTTATTTGTGATTTTTGCCAACTTTTATATTTTTTTGTGATTTTCATCTTAAAGCCCCACTATGTAACTTTTCCACCTTAAAATAACAGCTTGAAAAAAATGGTGCCGCTACAATGACTTTTAATATGTTGATGTCTCCTCCTCCTCCTCCTCCTCCTCCTCCTCCTCCTCCTCCTCCATCGGGGTCTGGGGGCTGAAAACTGCTGAATGTAAGATGTTGGGTCCGGCCGGTACTTCCGGCGGAAGTAGTTCAACTTGCTGTCTGGCAGTGATGACCAACGTCACATAGTCCAGTCCTCCTCACAGGGGACTTTTTATTGTCTCCGCTACGCGACGCGTAGAGACATGTGTAGAGTGACGTGTAGAGACATGTGTAGAGTGACGTGTAGAGACATGTGTAGAGTGACGTGTAGAGACATGTGTAGAGTGACGCGTAGAGACATGTGTAGAGTGACGCGTAGAGACATGTGTAGAGTGACGCGTAGAGACATGTGTAGAGTGACGTGTAGAGACATGTGTAGAGTGACGTGTAGAGACATGTGTAGAGGACTGGAGAGACATGTGTGAGTGACGGAGAGACATGTGTAGAGGACGGTAGAGACATGTGTAGAGGACGTGTAGAGACATGTGTAGGTGACGCTGGAGACATGTGTGTAGAGTGACGTGTGAGACATGTGTAGAGGACGCGAGAGACATGTGTGTGGACGTGTGGAGACATGTGTAGAGTGACGTAGAGACATGTGTGAGTGACGCTGAGAGACATGTGTAGAGTGACGTAGAGACATGTGTTGAGTGACGCGTAGAGACATGTGTGTAGAGTGACGCGGAGACATGTGTAGAGTGACGTGTAGAGACATGTGTAGAGTGACGCGTAGAGACATGTGTAGAGTGACGCGTAGAGACATGTGTAGAGTGACGCGTAGAGACATGTGTAGAGTGACGCGTAGAGACATGTGTAGAGTGACGTGTAGAGACATGTGTAGAGTGACGCGTAGAGACATGTGTAGAGTGACGTGTAGAGACAGAGTGACATGAGAGGCTGAACGGCTCTCTGCAGCTGCCGAGACGCGCTGCGTAGCAGCATCGACCAGCTGGGAGCTCGAGCCGGAAAAGCCATATATGGTTAAATACCTGAAGGGGGCGCTACAGGGGAAAAGTTACATAGTGTCGCTTTAACATCAATTTGTGATTTAAAAAGAAAATTATTTATTTGTTGAAATGTTTCAATAATTTTCAATTATTTTTCATCTACTATTGATTTTTTAACTACTTGTGTTTTTGAAATCTTTTTTCTCTATCTGATTTTATGTAATTTTAACATTAATTTGTGATCTTTTTTATGTATTTGAGATTTTCTCTCATTTAAAATCTATTAATACTTTTAAAAATGTGTTTTAATGTATTTGGGATTTTTTAAAATATTTTTTTTAATATTTCTGATATATTGCACAGCTGATGACGCACAGCGCAGCGCGAGGGCAAAGGTCAGCAGGGCGGGGGGGCTGAGCCACGTGGGGGGGGTTACTATCCAATGAGCTGCACCGGGAGTCATGCTGACACCTCACCCGTCATGTGACCCGTCATGTGACCCGTCATGTGACCCGTCATGTGACCCGTCATGTGACCCGTCATGTGACCCGTCATGTGACCCGTCATGTGACCCGTCGTGGGCCTCGGCGTGAAGACGGATCTGGAAGAGCAAACTGAAGAACACATGAAGACGTGAAACACCGGCATCGACCTCAGCTCCACACGTTCTCCTTAGAGAGGCTCTCCATAGAGAGGTTCTCCGTAGAGAGGCTCTCCATAGAGAGGTTCTCCGTAGAGGTTCTCCGTAGAGAGGTTCTCCGTAGAGAGGCTCTCCATAGAGAGGTTCTCCATAGAGGTTCTCCGTAGAGAGGCTCTCCTTAGAGAGGCTCCCCGTAGAAGTTCTCTGTAGAGGTTCTCCATAGAGAGGTTCTCCGTAGAGGTTCTCCGTAGGTTCTTCAGGAGCTCACCGGTTGGAGCAGCAGACGTCACGAAGAACCAGATCAGCAACATGACCTGCAGAGGGAGGAGATGCTGCAGGTTCAGGGTTCCACTAGTAATGTCTGAACACTACAACAATACTTCACTGGGCCACAGGAAGACAGACAGGAAGCCAGACAGGAAGCCAGACAGGAAGACAGACAGGAAGACAGACAGGAAGACAGACAGGAAGTCAGAAGATGCTGAGAGACAAACAGGACTTCAACAGCCTCAAAGTTCTCTGTAGAGCCGCCTTCCACCAGGTTGATGGAGGTCCACCTGACGGATGGAGGTCCACCAGGTGGATGGAGGTCCACCTGACGGATGGAGGTCCACCAGGTGGATGGAGGTCCACCTGACGGATGGAGGTCCTCCTCCAGCTCTGCTCTGACGGGCTTCGAGCAGAAGTTCTACCAAACGGAACCGGAGGGGGAAATCCCGCGATCTCTAAGAACAGGAAGTGGAATGTCTTCTGAACTGTCAATCATCCAAGAACAGTGTGGGATCCTAGAGTTAAGCCAAAGGTCTCTTAGGTGGGCATCTTAACATAAGAAGTTTTCAATCTAAAAGGGATCAAGTCCATCATCTTTTGCTTGATTCTAACTTAGGCTTTCTTTGTCTATCAGAGACCTGGCTCCACAGACCTGCTCCATCAGCAGCGATCACCGTGCCAGGTTACAACTCTTACAGGAGAGATAGGGTTGGGTCTGGGCGGTGGTGTCATGATGTGAGAGGTCATGTCCAGTGTGATGAAATGCAGTGTCCGTCTGTAAAGACTTGGAATGTAGAGGTCTTCATATCATTTTATCACCACAAATGTCTTTTTCGCTTTTGAGAAACTTTTAAAAGAATGTAATTTCAGTAAAGAGGTCATTATTATGGGTGATTTTAACATAAACTGGCAGGACAAATCATCTAGAAAGAGTCTTAAACGGATAACTGACGACTTCGACCTTGTACAGGTGGTCAGTGGGCCCACAAGACTCACCAATTCTTCCAGGACCCAAATTGACTTAATATTTAGTAATAGGCCTGATAGAGCTCTAAAATCTCTCAACATGGTAACTGGTCTTTCTGACCACGTCTAACTCTGGTAGCCAGGAAACAACCAGCAAGCGGTTCAGGCCGTTGGTCAGGGAGGATGAATCGGGGCATCCCAACAAAGTAAGGAAGCTTCAAGAACTTAACATGAATGGTAAACGCTCAAATAATCCAGTTGAAGTAGCAAATGCTTTTAATCACTATTTCATAGATTGTGTTGCTACCATTGCTAAATGTTTCTCCCCTGAGATCAGACCTGAGATCAGACCTGAGATCAGACCTGATTAGACCTGAGATCAGACCTGAGATCAGACCTGAGATCAGACCTGAGATCAGAACTGATTAGACCTGTCGGTACAGTAAATACATTAGAGCCGACTTTTATCATAAGAAATGTCACTCAATCAGACGTCGCAAGAATAGTCAGTTCTCTTAAAGCGTCAAAACTAAAGGTACATTTGGTATGGACGCCGTTATGCTCAACGTTCTTACCAAAACACAAATAAATCCCATCATCAACATCATCAACGTCTCAACCTCTCACATCATGTGTCCCAGGGTTTGGAAGTCGGCGGCTGTTGTTCCGGTATTCAAGGAAGGAGATGGCCTTTCTACCTCTGACTACAGACCCTCAGTCTCCTGCCAACAATACCAAAGGTTGCATAGAAGTTGGTAGCATAGCAAATGATCGGCCTTTGAAAAACAGTCCCTTTGCCCTTCATCCAATGCAATTCAGCTTTAGAGCCAATTATTCCACTGAGACTGTCACCTGTTTCTTCACCGAAAAAATCGAATCTCTCCTGGACAAAGGGGGTGTTGTTGTGTATCTTGATCTTAAGGCTTTTGACACTGTAAATCACAGCATTCTTTTGTCCAAATTGCACAGTTACAACTCCTCCTCCGGTACACTTAAAAATGGATGGAATCATGTTTGCTAAACAGGTCACAGTCGGTCCAGATCCAGAACCATCAATCCGCTGCCCTCCGCTTGTCCACAGGTGTCCCACAAGGATCTGTCCTGGGCCCGTTATGGGCCCGTTTTCCTTATATCTTAATGATCTGCCATCAGTTTGTCCTCATAACAATATTCAAATGTGTGCTGATGACACGTCATTTACTTGCATGGCAGCCATTTTGGATGTAGCCAAAGAACTCACTAAGCCACGGCCAATGAGACGACCTGGTTAACGCAATGCTGTCTACAACTCAATACATCCCAAACTGTGTGTATGTTTTTTACCAAAAGAAACTCTGATAGTGTAGAACCAGATGGTTTTGTATCTGGGGAAAGGCTCAAGGTTGGATCTGAATACAAGTACCTGGGAGTACTTTTTGATTTAAACCTGAACTTCAAATCATAGGTGAAAAAAGTTTGTAATCGGGTCAAATTCAATTTATCCAATTTCCGATTCTCACGCAACGACATGTCGACAGAGGCTCAAACATTCCTGCATTCCGTGGTTATTTCCCACATCAGCTCCTGTTTAACGACCTGGTCACAAGCTGGTGCCACGACTCTCAAACCATTACAGTCATTATATAAGCGTACGCTCAAAACTCTGTCACATCACTGTCCTATACTAACAAAATACAACTTACTTAGTTGGGATAACTTGATTAAATATGTTCACGTCTGTCTGATGTACAAAATCATTCATGGATTGACCTCTCCTCTCAAACTGTCACCACAAGAACTGGATATGGGCTCAAGAGGAGCTGAGAGGATCGTATCGTCCCTCAGTCACGCTGCATACAGTTGATGACTGTCTGTCTGTCTGTCAGTTGATGACTGTCTGTCTGTCGGTCTCTGTGTGTCTTTGCTGGCCGTTGACTCCTGCGTGTCTTCTCTTGTGGTTCACCTGTTTGCAGCTACACATCACATTTAGTCTGCATGCCTTTACGTTGTGCCTCTGTTGTGATGTTTTTACTCGGTCCATTGTAGCATTGTTCTCCCTTGTTTTATTTGCTTGTCTGTCGATTGTATTTATAATCTCATGTTTTTAGGTTTGCTCTCCATCAGCATCTTTGGGTCTGCAGATGAACAATAGCCTCTTGGCTAACTGTCACATTTACAGAAATGTTCTTATCAATGTGCACTGTCCCTTATTAAATGAACCATATTAAAAACCTACCGCGTGTTGTGGTCGGTCTCCTCCCTGAAGTGAAGACCAGCGTGGGCTCCAGAACCCGGCAGCAGAGGAAGAGGAGGAGGAGGAAGGCGCTTCAGTTCCCCCAAAAGAAGTCTGAGGAGGCTCTGAGCGGCTGCCGGCTCCACACCTGTGCAGGTATTTAAAGGGGGGGGGGGGGGGGCGCACAGAGTGGTCTTTGTGCCGCGAGGGGGCGCGACCGGGCCTTATCTGATCCTCGGGGGGGGGGGGCATTGTGTGGACAGGTGCAGCCGGGGGAGGACAGGCTGTGATGTCATCGCGTCTCCATGAGGGCGTTAACTTTATATTAACATTAATAATCTACATTCACAGTGATGATCGGAGAGAGACCAGCACACGGTTTGTTAAACTGAAAGTTTTTAATCCACAAAGTTTTAAATGTTCATTTGAAACGTTTTGAACATGTTTTATAAATCCTCAGTTTCAGGATTTAGTCTAAAAACTAACTTCACATCACGCTGGAGATTATAGTGATAACCTATATATAAACATATATATACATACATATATATATATGTATGTATATATACACATATATACATACATATATGTGTATATATATATACATATGTATATATATACGTATATATATACATACATATATATATATACATATATGTATATATATATATATATATATGTATATATATATATATATATATATATATATATATGTGTGTATATATATACGTATATATGTACATACATATATATGTGTATATATAAAAGTTGCTGTAAAACTTTCACGTTGAACAATTCTACATTTTTCCAGATTGAGGAACAGAACATAAAGTCTTCCTGTTGCTCCAGAAGCCGTCGGGTCGGTCCCGTCGGGTCGGCCCCTTCCCGACACGATGAACGGCCCTTTGTTGCTCCCGGGTCACAGCTTGGTGCACATCTTTGTCAAGCATCTCTGTTTGAGACCTGCAGAGGGCGGAGAGGTCATTGGGGTCATCGTTGGACCACTCGGGGTCAAAGGTTGTGTAGAAACCCAGAAGAGCAACAGACACACATCTTGAGGGACTCAACACACGGCCCTTTGTTCCTGTGGGGGGGGGGTCGTCTGAGAACCTGAGGCTGCTCTCATCCCACCGGAGAACATCCCCACTCCCTCTGATTGGTCGAGCCTGACGTCTGGATCTGAGAGGAAGCTACTCTTTCCTGGGGGGGCGGGGCCTCATATATTCAGGGGGGGGGGCTTATGGATCTAAGGACCACTTACTCCTGGAGAAGGAGAACCTCCTGACCCGCCCACACAACTCCTCCGCGTGGGTCCGGTACCAGAAGAGGTCGTCCTCACAGAACCTGAGAGACGGGAGGAGCTTCAGTTATCATCTCAGTCATCATCTCAGTCATCATCTCAGTCATCATCTCAAACATGTTGCTATGGAACCAGAACCCTGCAGAACCTCTTCCTGTGGTTCTGGAGGCCGGCCGGTCCACAGAGGCACTGAAAGAAGAAGCTGCAGAGCTCCAGGACGCAGGGCTGCAGTTTGTGGGCGCCGACGGTCGTCATGGCAACGGAGAGGGGGGCGCCGGCCGGCTGGGGCCTCCTCCTCCACGGGCAACCTCAACGACACAACACCAGAGGTCAGGAGTCAGAGGTCACATTAGAGCACTAATTAGTCCCCCTCACACTGTCACTCCCTGAAGAACACCTGGAACCGCTGGTGAGTCCACGATGCTACGCTGTGATTGGCCAGGCTGTGTTCAAGGGGCGGGACTTTGCTGATTCAAAAGTTAAGAGTCACTCACAGAATCTCACTCTCTCACTCCCTCACTCTCAAAACGTCTCCGGCCTTCTTCTTGTTGCTAGGCAGAACTCGGAGGGGGGCGGTTCCCTCCTCCTCAGTGAGGTGTGACCGCCACCTAGTGGCAGTGCCAGGAACAGCCGAACATGAATGTGCGTGTTGGAGATCTTGAATCATTTCCTCTGGTCAAGAAACAACTTGAGAAGAGGAGAAGCTCCCTGAGGCTGAGGCATGTTCACGGTCCACCTGGCGCATATCCACGGGATACGCATGAACGTGAAGACCGAGCGTGAGCGATCGACCCGAGAACAAGCGGGTCAACAAAGCAGAGAAGGGAACAGAACCCAGTTCAGTCCCACAGCCGGCAGCGGAGGACGACATCGCTTTACTGGGAGCACTGGCTCACTCCCATTCTATATATTTATTTCGTAGGATTCTATTTTTTTTAGCAGATTAATGAACTAAAAATGTCAATCAGAGAGCGATGAATAATTTTGTACGGTGGCATATTTTCAATTGTTTACATTTTTTATAAAAATATTTTTGAAATTTTCTCTTTTTTTAAATTCCAACAAAAAATATATTAGGTGATTTTAAATTTATTAAAAAAATATGATTTTTTAAATGTATTATTATTATCATCATTATTATTATTATTATATATATATATTAAATTATTATTATCGGGTTTTTTAATACATTTTCTTTTAATTGAACAACATTTTGTATTTTATTGCGAAGCAAAATAAATTCTGCAAAAAAAAATTGGTGAATTTATTATAATTTCTTTATATATATTTTTATTGTTATTATTATTATTTAGTTTTATTGCAAAGCTAAATAAATTCACCTAAAAAATCTTTAAGGAAAAAAAAGTATTTTTTTATAACATGTAATGTCTGTATTTGTGGCCTATCCAGGGAACCGTGCTAATGAGTTCATGTTGTCATGGTGATGCTGTGTGTTTGAAGTCGTGTGGCTGTCTGAGCTCCTCTTCATCAGGTGATGTAAGAACTCATTTGAACTTGTATTGTTCGTTTCCTCGAGTCGCCGACGGAGACGCACCATGTTCCATTTGCTTTTAACCTGAAAATCATCAAAGCCGTCACACAAAAGAGGGGGGGGGGGTTACCATAGTGACTATCTTAGCCTCCGGCCCGGCTCATTTCCTCCTTCACACACACACACACACACACACACACACACACACACACACACACACACACACACACACCTTTCCCCGGGCTGAAATGTAATCAGTGTCCTTTAGTGTGTCCATATATATGTATATATATGTATACATATTTACATATGTATATGTATATATATATATATATATATATATATATATATATATATATATATATATATATAAATATCAATGTTTGGTTGAATATGTGTTTATAGTTTATCACATCTCTGGAGCCGGGCTGTGGTGATGAAGCAGCCTCTTCATGGAGGTCTTGTTCTCTGACCTCTGACCTCTGACCTGTCCACAGTTCACACAGTTACCCCTCATCACTTTACCCCTCATCACTTTACCCTTCATCACTTTACCCCTCATCACTTTACTCCTCATCACTTTACTCCTCATCACTCTTACCCCTCATCACTCTTACCCCTCATCACTTTACCCCTCATCACTTTACCCCTCATCACTTTACCCCTCATCACTTTACCCCTCATCACTGTTACCCCTCATCACTGTTACCCCTCATCACTTTACCCCTCATCACTGTTACCCCTCATCACTTTACCCCTCATCACTTTACCCCTCATCCCAGTTACCCCTCATCACTTTACCCCTCATCCCAGTTACCCCTCATCACTTTACCCCTTATCACTGTTACCCCTTATCACTTTACCTGCTTCTTCCGTCCCCACAGGCCTGCTGGGAGTTGTAGTTCTGCTTTGGGGCCCTGTAGTCCTTCCATCCACCGTAGGTGCTGCTGAGGGTCTTGTGGGAGGAGCTAAAGAAGCTGTGTGCTGGGCCGGGGAACCGGCCGGCTGGGGGGCGCCCCCCCGGGTCGGGGCGAGGACCGGCAAGACCGGAGAGGGTTTGGTGGAAGCCCACCGCTGGGTTGTGCCTGTGGTGGGCGGAGCTGGCTCAGAGGTGGGTGGAGCTGGCTCAGAGGTGGGCGGAGCTGGCTCAGAGGTGGGCGGAGCTGGCTCAGAGGTGGGCGGATCTGGCTCAGTGGTGGGCGGAGCTGGCTCAGAGGTGGGCGGAGCTGGCTCAGAGGTGGGCGGAGCTGGCTCAGAGGTGGGCGGAGCTGGCTCAGAGGTGGGCGGAGCTGGCTCAGAGGTGGGCGGAGCTGGCTCAGAGGTGGGCGGAGCTGGCTCAGAGGTTGTTCGAGCTTCTTCTGAGGTTGATGGAGCTTGTTGTGTAGTCTCTGGTTGTGTAGTCTCTGATTGTGTAGTCCTTGGTTGTGTAGTGTTGTGTAGCGTCACATTCTCCGTCTCATCGATAGTTTCCGGTGACACTAATAATTGAAGCACAATGATTGGTCAACAGGATCCTGACACACTTCATAACGTCTTATATCATAAAACATGTTAAAACAGGAGGAGGAGCCGCAGCCTTCAGGTCTCAAGCTCCTCCTCCTTTATGGACCAGCTCCACCTCCAGCCCTGGAGGCTCCGCCCCCTCATGCAGACTGAAGACTTTCCTCCTGATGGTCTGATAGTTACACCTGAACCAGGTCCACCTGAACCAGGTCCACCTGAACCAGGTCCACCTGAACCAGGTCCACCTGAACCAGGTGGACCTGGACCAGACCTGGAGATGCTGCTAGAGGCGGAGAGGCTGCTGGGGGACGCTAGGATACACTGAGCTCCTCTCTCCTCTCCTCTCTCCTTAAGGACGCTGAGGATACACTGAGCTCCTCTCTCCTCTCTCCTTAAGGACGCTTAGGCCCCGCCCCCCGGCTGCAGCGCCGTGGCTCAGGCTCCATTCTGGGGTCCGATCAGACGGTTGGAGACGAGTGTGAAGGTCGTGAGGAGCACAACAGAGAGCTACTCACCCACAGGGAGTCTGGAGGAGGACACGCCCCCTGCTGGAGGAGAGAGGAGACGGTCAGAGGAGGAGGAGGAGGAGCAGCGCTGAAGGCCTCCTCCTTCACCCCGTTTCTATCCCCCATCATCCCTCGTTCCCTCTCGTGAGGACGAGTCACTTCTGTTCTGTCCATCCTGACGTCTGTGTCTAAGACACGTCTAATTCACGCACAATAAACCAAGACGAGCAAAAGAAGACGAGTGAGCCGCGTGTCCAGAAACCAGGAACAGAAACCAGGAACCAGAAACCAGAAACCAGAAACAGAAACCAGAAACCAGAAACCAGAAACCAGAACCAGAAACTAGAAACCAGAAACCAGGAACCAGAAACCAGAAACCAGAAACTAGAAACAGAAACCAGAAACCAGAAACCAGAAACCAGAACCAGAAACTAGAAACCAGAAACCAGGAACCAGAAACCAGAAACCAGAAACTAGAAACAGAAACCAGAAACCAGAAACCAGAAACCAGAAACCAGAACCAGAAACTAGAAACCAGAAACCAGAAACCAGGAACTAGAAACAGAAACCAGAAACAGAAACCAGAAACCAGAAACCAGAACCAGAACCAGAAACTAGAAACCAGAAACCAGAAACCAGAAACCAGAAACTAGAAACCAGAAACTAGAAACAGAAACCAGAAACCAGAAACCAGAAACCAGGAACAGAAACCAGGAACCAGAAACCAGAAACCAGAAACAGAAACCAGATGGCAGAAACAGAAACCAGAAACCAGAAACCAGAAACCAGGAACAGAAACCAGGAACCAGAAAACAGAAACCAGAAACAGAAACCAGAAACCAGAAACAGAAACCAGAAACAGAAACCAGAAACAGAAACCAGAAACAGAAACCAGAAACAGAAACCAGATGGCAGAAGACTTTGATTGAGGTTAACAGAAACCAATCAACAAAAGAAGTGTCTGAAGACCTACACTCAGCTAGATGTGCGTAGATGTGCGTAGATGTGTGTAAATGTGTGTAGATGTGTGTAGATGTGTGTAGATGTGCGTAGACGTGCGTAGATGTGTGTAGATGTGTGTAGATGTGTGTAGATGTGTGTAGATGAACCTCGATGCGGTCCCTCTACGATGGTCTCGTTGAAGAGCGGCGTGATGGAGCCGACCTCCCACAGCTCCGGCACCTCTCTGCCTGGACAACACACACACACACACACACACACACACACACACACACACACACACACAGTGGTCTACACGGGGGGTCCTGGCCAGTGCCCCCCCCCCCTCCAGTGGTCTCTCACCCTTCGCTGCCGTCACACAGATGTAGATGCAGTCCGAGTTGTTCCTCTGGCTCACTGAGGCACACACAGGGAGGGGCTACAGGTGGGTACAGGTGTGTATATGTGTGTATGTGTGTACATGTGTGTACAGGTGTGTACAGGTGTGTACAGGTGTGTATGTGTGTGTACGTGTGTATGTGTGTAAATCTACATAAAGTTACAACAGGCTTTAGATGTAACCATGACAACCCACCTGATAATATGGAGGCGGACTTAAAGAGCTCCTGGAGGTAACTGCTGGAGTTCATCACGTCCAACAGGATGGCTGTGAAGTCTACACACACACACACACACACACACACAGACACACACACATACACCACACACCACACACCACACACACACACATACACAGACACACACACAGACACACACACAGACACACACACAGACACACACACACAGACACACACACACCACACACCACACACCACATACACACACATACACAGACACACACACACAGACACACACACACAGACACAGACACACACACACAGACACACACACAGAGACACACACACACACAGACACAGACACACACACACAGACACACACACAGAGGACTGAAAGACTGAGACAAATGCGGTGCGTGTCCAGAGCGGCTCACCTGTGAGGTCATAGTGTGTCCAGAGCGGCTCACCTGTGAGGTCATAGTGTGTCCAGAGCGGCTCACCTGTGAGGTCGTTGGTCTCGTTGCTCACGCAGTAGCAGAATCTTCTCCTGAACTTGTTGCTTTCTACACTTTGAAGACTTGAAACTGTGAAACAGAGTTACAGAGTTACAGAAACAGAGTTACAGAGTTACAGAGTTATAGAAACAGAGTTACAGAGTTATAGAAAGAGAGTTACAGAGTTATAGAAAGAGAGTTACAGAAACAGAGTTACAGAGTTACAGAAACAGAGTTATAGAAACAGAGTTATAGAGTATAGAGTTACAGAAACAGAGTTAAAGAAACAGAGTTACAGAGTTACAGAAACAGAGTTATAGAAACAGAGTTATAGAGTTACAAAAACAGAGTTATAGAAACAGAGTTATAGAGTTACAGAAACAGAGTTATAGAAACAGAGTTATAGAAACAGAGTTATAGAGTTACAGAAACAAAGTTATAGAAACAGAGTTATAGAGTTACAGAAACAGAGTTACAGAGTTACAGAAACAGAGCTACAGAAACAGAGTTACAGAAACAGAATTATAGAAACAGAGTTATAGAGTTACAGAAACAGTGTTACAGAGTTACAGAAACAGAGTTATAGAAACAGAGTTATAAAGTTACAGAAACAGAGTTATAGAAACAGAGTTACAGAGTTACAGAAACAGAGCTACAGAAACAGAGTTACAGAGTTACAGAAACAGAGTTATAGAATTACAGAAACAGAGTTACAGAGTTACAGAAACAGAGTTACAGAGTTACAGAAACAGAGTTACAGAAACAGAGTTATAGAAACAGAGCTACAGAAACAGAGTTATAGAAACAGAGTTATAGAGTTACAGAAACAGAGTTACAGAGTCACAGAAACAGAGTTACAGAAACAAAGTTATAGAGTTACAGAAACAGAGTTATAGAGTTACAGAAACAGTTATAGAAACAGAGTTATAGAGTTACAGAAACAGAGTTACAGAGTTATAGAGTTACAGAAACAGAGTTATAGAAACAGAGTTACAGAGTTACAGAAACAGAGCTACAGAAACAGAGTTACAGAGTTACAGAAACAGAGTTATAGAATTACAGAAACAGAGTTACAGAGTTGCAGAAAAAGAGTTACAGAAACAGAGTTATAGAAACAGAGTTATAGAGTTACAGAAACAGAGTTATAGAGTTACAGAAACAGAGTTATAGAGTTACAGAAACAGTTATAGAAACAGAGTTATAGAGTTACAGAAACTGTTACAGAGTTACAGAAACAGAGTTATAGAAACAGAGCTACAGAAACAGAGTTACAGAAACAGAGTTACAGAAACAGAGTTACAGAGTTACAGAAACAGAGTTACAGAGTTACAGAAACAGAGTTACAGAAACAGTTACAGAAACAGAGTTACAGAGCTACAGAAACAGAGTTATAGAAACAGAGTTATAGAGTTACAGAAACAGAGTTATAGAAACAGAGTTATAGAGTTACAGAAACAGAGTTATAGAAACAGAGTTATAGAGTTACAGAAACAGAGTTACAGAGCTACAGAAACAGAGTCACAGAAACAGAGTTACAGAAACAAAGTTATAGAGTTACAGAAACAGAGTTACAGAGTTACAGAAACAGTTATAGAAACAGAGTTATAGAGTTACAGAAACAGAGTTACAGAGTTACAGAAACAGAGCTACAGAAACAGAGTTACAGAAACAGAGTTACAGAAACAGAATTATAGAAACAGAGTTATAGAGTTACAGAAACAGAGTTACAGAGTTATAGAGTTACAGAAACAGAGTTATAGAAACAGAGTTACAGAAACAGAGTTACAGAGTTACAGAAACAGAGCTACAGAAACAGAGTTACAGAGTTACAGAAACAGAGTTATAGAATTACAGAAACAGAGTTACAGAGTTACAGAAACAGAGTTACAGAAACAGAGTTATAGAAACAGAGTTATAGAGTTACAGAAACAGAGTTATAGAGTTACAGAAACAGTTATAGAAACAGAGTTATAGAGTTACAGAAACAGAGTTACAGAAACAGAGTTATAGAAACAGAGCTACAGAAACAGAGTTACAGAAACAGTTACAGAAACAGAGTTATAGAAACAGAGTTATAGAGTTACAGAAACTGTTACAGAGTTACAGAAACAGAGTTATAGAAACAGAGCTACAGAAACAGAGTTACAGAAACAGAGTTACAGAAACAGAGTTATAGAAACAGAGTTACAGAGTTACAGAGTTATAGAAACAGAGTTACAGAGTTATAGAAAGAGAGTTACAGAAACAGAGTTACAGAGTTACAGAAACAGAGTTATAAAAACAGAGTTCCAGAAACAGAGTTATAAAAACAGAGTTACAGAAACAGAGTTATAGAGTATAGAGTTACAGAAACAGAGTTACAGAAACAGAGTTACAGAGTTACAGAAACAGAGTTACAGAGTTACAGAAACAGAGTTATAGAGTATAGAGTTACAGAAACAGTTACAGAAACAGAGTTACAGAGTTACAGAAACAGAGTTACAGAGTTACAGAAACAGAGTTATAGAAACAGAGTTATAGAGTTACAGAAACAGAGTTATAGAAACAGAGTTATAGAGTTACAGAAACAGAGTTATAGAAACAGAGTTATAGAAACAGAGTTATAGAGTTACAGAAACAGAGTTATAGAAACAGAGTTATAGAGTTACAGAAACAGAGTTATAGAAACAGAGTTATAGAGTTACAGAAACAGAGTTACAGAGTTACAGAAACAGAGTTACAGAAACAGAATTATAGAAACAGAGTTATAGAGTTACAGAAACAGTGTTACAGAGTTACAGAAACAGAGTTATAGAAACAGAGTTATAAAGTTACAGAAACAGAGTTATAGAAACAGAGTTACAGAGTTACAGAAACAGAGCTACAGAAACAGAGTTACAGAGTTACAGAAACAGAGTTATAGAATTACAGAAACAGAGTTACAGAGTTACAGAAACAGAGTTACAGAGTTACAGAAACAGAGTTATAGAAACAGAGCTACAGAAACAGAGTTACAGAAACAGAGTTATAGAAACAGAGTTATAGAGTTACAGAAACAGAGTTACAGAGTTACAGAAACAGAGTCACAGAAACAGAGTTACAGAAACAAAGTTATAGAGTTACAGAAACAGAGTTATAGAGTTACAGAAACTGTTATAGAAACAGAGTTATAGAGTTACAGAAACAGAGTTACAGAGTTATAGAGTTACAGAAACAGAGTTATAGAAACAGAGTTACAGAAACAGAGTTACAGTGTTACAGAAACAGAGCTACTGAAACAGAGTTACAGAGTTACAGAAACAGAGTTATAGAATTACAGAAACAGAGTTACAGAGTTACAGAAAAAGAGTTACAGAAACAGAGTTATAGAAACAGAGCTATAGAGTTACAGAAACAGAGTTATAGAGTTACAGAAACAGAGTTATAGAGTTACAGAAACAGTTATAGAAACAGAGTTATAGAGTTACATAAACTGTTACAGAGTTACAGAAACAGAGTTATAGAAACAGAGCTACAGAAACAGAGTTACAGAAACAGAGTTACAGAAACAGAGTTATAGAAACAGAGTTATAGAGTTACAGAAACAGAGTTATAGAGTTACAGAAACTGTTACAGAGTTACAGAAACAGAGTTATAGAAACAGAGCTACAGAAACAGAGTTACAGAAACAGAGTTACAGAAACAGAGTTATAGAAACAGAGTTACAGAAACAGAGTTACAGAGTTACAGAAACAGAGTTACAGAAACAGAGTTGCAGAAACATAGTTACAGAGTTACAGAAACAGAGTTACAGAGCTACAGAAACAGTTACAGAAACAGAGTTACAGAGCTACAGAAACAGAGTTATAGAAACAGAGTTATAGAGTTACAGAAACTGTTACAGAGTTACAGAAACAGAGTTACAGAAACAGAGTTACAGAAACATAGTTACAGAGTTACAGAAACAGAGTTACAGAGCTACAGAAACAGTTACAGAAACAGAGTTACAGAGCTACAGAAACAGAGTTATAGAAACAGAGTTATAGAGTTACAGAAACAGAGTTATAGAGTTACAGAAACAGAGTTACAGAGTTATAGAAACAGAGTTACAGAGTTACAGAAACAGAGTTACAGAAACAGTGTTACAGAGTTACAGAAACAGAGTTATAGAAACAGAGTTATAAAGTTACAGAAACAGAGTTATAGAAACAGAGTTACAGAGTTACAGAAACAGAGCTACAGAAACAGAGTTACAGAGTTACAGAAACAGAGTTATAGAATTACAGAAACAGAGTTACAGAGTTACAGAAACAGAGTTACAGAGTTACAGAAACAGAGTTATAGAAACAGAGCTACAGAAACAGAGTTATAGAAACAGAGTTATAGAGTTACAGAAACAGAGTTACATAGTTACAGAAACAGAGTCACAGAAACAGAGTTACAGAAACAAAGTTATAGAGTTACAGAAACAGAGTTATAGAGTTACAGAAACAGTTATAGAAACAGAGTTACAGAAACAGAGTTATAGAGTTACAGAAACAGAGTTACAGAGTTACAGAAACAGAGCTACAGAAACAGAGTTACAGAAACAGAGTTACAGAAACAGAATTATAGAAACAAAGTTATAGAGTTACAGAAACAGAGTTACAGAGTTATAGAGTTACAGAAACAGAGTTATAGAAACAGAGTTACAGAAACAGAGTTACAGAGTTACAGAAACAGAGCTACAGAAACAGAGTTACAGAGTTACAGAAACAGAGTTATAGAATTACAGAAACAGAGTTACAGAGTTACAGAAACAGAGTTACAGAAACAAAGTAATAGAAACAGAGTTATAGAGTTACAGAAACAGAGTTATAGAGTTACAGAAACTGTTACAGAGTTACAGAAACAGAGTTATAGAAACAGAGCTACAGAAACAGAGTTACAGAAACAGAGTTACAGAAACAGAGTTATAGAAACAGAGTTACAGAAACAGAGTTACAGAGTTACAGAAACAGAGTTACAGAGTTACAGAAACAGAGTTACAGAAACAGAGTTATAGAAACATAGTTACAGAGTTACAGAAACATAGTTACAGAGTTACAGAAACAGAGTTATAGAAACAGAGTTATAGAGTTACAGAAACAGAGTTACAGAGTTACAGAAACAGAGTTACAGAGTTACAGAAACAGAGTTACAGAGTTACAGAAACAGAGTTATAGAAACAGAGCTACAGAAACATAGTTACAGAAACAGTTACAGAAACATAGTTACAGAGTTACAGAAACAGAGCTACAGAAACAGAGTTACAGAGCTACAGAAACAGAGCTACAGAAACAGAGTTACAGAGCTACAGAAACAGAGTTACAGAAACAGAGTTATAGAAACATAGCTACAGAAACATAGTTACAGAGTTACAGAAACAGAGTTACAGAGCTACAGAAACAGTTACAGAAACAGAGTTACAGAGCTACAGAAACAGAGTTACAGAGCTACAGAAACAGAGTTACAGAGCTACAGAAACAGTCAGCTCAGTCTCAGCTCGAGGCAGAGAACCGACCACCATCGTCACGTGAGACCGGTTTAACCTCTCAGCACCTGCACATTCACACCACCAGGGGGCAGCGCAGCCATCTCACTCCTCTGGCAATACGTTAGACAGAGCATCATACAGAGTACATCAGTAGTATTGTTAGTACTCATACCTCTATACACACAGAGTACAGTAGTAGTATTGTTAGTACTCATACCTCTATACACACAGAGTACATCAGTAGTATTGTTAGTACTCATACCTCTATACACACAGAGTACAGTAGTAGTATTGTTAGTACTCATACCTCTATACACACAGAGTACATCAGTAGTATTGTTAGTACTCATACCTCTATACACACAGAGTACATCAGTAGTATTGTTAGTACTCATACCTCTATACACACAGAGTACAGTAGTGGTATTGTTAGTACTCATACCTCTATACACACAGAGTACAGTAGTGGTATTGTTAGTACTCATACCTCTATACACACAGAGTACAGTAGTAGTATTGGTAGTACTCATACCTCTATACACACAGAGTACAGTAGTGGTATTGGTAGTACTCTGTGGTAGTCGTGGTGTACTTACGGTTGTAGACCAGCAGGGTGAGCTTGTGCAGAGCGAGCGAGCTGTATGACGTCACACTGAGGAGGGAGAAGAGCTTCCTGGAGCCTGGAGGATGCATGAGGAAGAGGAGGAAGAGGAGGAACGATGTTTATATTTATATATACGTCCTCGTCGTAGTTCTCTCCATCAGGCCAACAGGTTTCTGGATCCTGGCGTTGTTAACAGCTGGTCGGTTTACCATGAAACCATGTGACCTGAGTTCATGTGACTGAGCTGTACCTATTGTTCATAGCCACTGTAGGAGTGTACAGAGAGATGTGTGAGAACATAGAACATAGAACATGTCTCTACCATTCAACACAGCGTGGCTAACTCCTTCTGTGTGAGAACATAGAACATAGAACATGGAACATGTCTCTACCACTAAACACAGCGTGGCTAACTTCCTTCTGTTGTCGTGTTCTGCTTTAGTAAATGTGATCACATGTTGGTGCTTCACTCTCACATTGATGCAGAGGCAATGAGCTGTAGTTCTGTTTGTTTTGATACCATTGTTTAAGTTGATTCACACAAAGTATTTATTGTATTTAACTGCTATACAAATACTGATGTTAAGTGTTTGTTTCACAACAGGTGTTATGGCCTTTAGTTCATCTGGCACAACATTTAAAATAAGAGTCAAGTTCTCTGAGGTGACAAACGGCCTGAAAGTGTTCTCTGGTGTCTCTCTCTAACAGGACGACATGTGACGCTCTTTAGTTCATCTGTGATACACACTACTTTAGAATTAATTATTAGATTTTTTCTTCAGTTTGACCTCCGGAGGGGAAGCAAAGCCTGAGCGGGTTGCCACGCCGACGGGCCCACGTACCCGATTGGCTGCCGTTCACCAGCGTGTTGACCAGCGCCGTGAGGTCGATGGCGGCCGGGTCGATGCGCGCCGCCGGGACTTCTGGGAAAATAAAATGCGACAGGAACGTTGACGGAGCAGGATCTGGATTGATCTGGTTTGATCTGGTTTGATCTGGATTGATCTTGATTGATCTGGTTTGATCTGGTTTGATCTGGATTGAACTGGATTGATCTGGTTTGACCTGGTTTGACCTGCTCTGGATTCATCCGGCTCAACAGATGTCGTCACCGGACGAATCAAAACGTTCACCGAGTTGTCAGTTACTAACGTAACCCGAGCTCCGAGAGCTCAGACGATGACGTCATCCAGCTTCTGCCTAACCCCTAACCCCTAACCACTAAACCCTGACCCCTAACCCCTAAACCCTGACCCCTAAACCCTAAACACTGACCCCTAAACCCTAACCCCTAAACCCTGACCCCTAACCCCTAACCCCTAAACCCTAAACCCTAACCCCTAAACCCTAAACCCTAACCCCTAAACCCTAACCCCTAAACCCTAAACCCTAACCCCTAACCTCTAACCCCTAAACCCTAAACCCTAACCCCTAACCCCTGACCCCTAACCCCTAACCCCTGACCCCTAACCCCTGACCCTTAACCCCTAACCCCTGACCCCTAACCCAACCGTCCTGACCCACAATGCAGTGCAGCTGACCCACCTCTGCTGAGGAGGACGAGCAGCACCGTGGAGGAGACGGTGATCAGGAAGCCGAGGCGTGGACGCCCAGCGGCGCTCTGGAAGACCTCCATGATCCACCTGAGGGGGACCCACAGAACCACGGAGCTGGATCCAGGACCTCTACGCCCCCCAAGGCCTCCAGTCTCAGGTGAACTGATCTCAGGGAGAAACAAGGTTCTCCACAATGATGTCATCAGGTTCTAGTCCACACCCCTCAAAACAGTGGACCCTGGTCTCCCTGGTCTCCCTGGTGGACCCTGGTGGTCCCTGGTCTCCCTGGTGGACCCTGGTGGACCCTGATGGTCCCTGGTCTCCCTGGTGGACCCTGGTGGACTCTGGTGGACCCATGTGGACTCTGGTGGACCCTGTTGGTCCCTGGTCTCCCTGGTGGACCCTGGTGGACTCTGGTCTCCCTGGTGGACCCTGGTCTCCCTGGTGGACCCTGGTGGACTCTGGTGGACCCTGGTGGTCCCTGGTCTCCCTGATCTCCCTGGTGGACCCTGGTGGTCCCTGATGAACCCTGGTCTCCCTGGGGGACCATGGTCTCCCTGGTGGACCCTGGTCTCCCTGGTGGACCCTGGTCTCCCTGGTGGACCCTGGTGGTCCCTGGTCTCCCTGGTGGACCCTGGTGGTCCCTGGTCTCCCTGGTGGACCCTGGTCTCCCTGGTGGACCCTGGTGGTCCCTGGTCTCCCTGGTGGACCCTGGTCTCCCTGGTGGACTCTGGTGGACTCTGGTGGACTCTGGTGGACCCTGGTCTCCCTGGTCTCCCTGGTGGTCCCTGGTCTCCCTGGTGGACCCTGGTCTCCCTGGTGGTCCCTGGTGGTCCTGCGTTCTAGAGGGTCCCTGCAGCAGACTCTGATCCAGTACCTCAGAAAGAAGTTGATGCTTTGAGTTTGTTGGTCGGAGGAGAGGCGGAACAATGAAGGAATAAAACAATAGAGATCAAAGGAACGCCTCCTGGAGTCAGACCCGGGTCAGGTGCTCAGCTTCAGACCCGGGTCAGGTGCTCAGCTTCAGACCCGGGTCAGGTGCTCAGCTTCAGACCCGGGTCAGGTGCTCAGCTTCAGACCCGGGTCAGGTGCTCATTCTTTCATTATTTCCTCTTTTCTTTTGAATAGTTTAAATCTTGTCGACTCACCGGCTGCTCGATTCCTCCCGTGAGCGGACGGCACATCCACGTCGCCGAGCTTCACACCTCCGCCAGAGAAGGAGGAAGTGATGCCTGTTCTCCCTGCTCCAGGTCGACATGACCCCCCCCCCCCCCCCCCATGGCGCCTGGCTGGAGGCCCGGCCGCTGATCCATAAACCCACCGACTCCACTGCAAGAAATATCACCACTGATATCACGACATGATGATCTGAGCGGGTCCTTGTTTCAGGGAAGCTGTCGTCCAATCAGCTGCTTCAATAAAAAATATGTATTATTAAAAAATGTAAAAGAAAGTATAAAGAATGTATAAAATTCTTAAATTTTTTTTAAATGTAACATTTAAATTTAAATGTTGTAAAAATGTTTAAATCGAAATACATTTTTAAATTAAAAAAATAAACAACCAAATACAAGAAAAGTGAAACAAAATGAATTCATTAATTAATAACAAATTTAAATTGAATAATATTAAAAAAATTCAATTATACAATATTTTATAATAGAAATGTAATGAATATAATATTTATGAAATAGAAAATATTAGATGTAAAAAAATATTTGAAATGATTATTTTGGTGACTTTGACTAGATTTTTACAACATATTTATTATTGTTACTAGTTTTCAGAGACAGAAAATAATATTTTAAAAATACTGAAGAATTTAAGATTTGTATATATTACATTGTTCCTCTAACATTTTTTTTTAAGTGTTAATATTTCAGCTTGGCTAATGGTGGCGTGTGTTGCGGTGTTGAATCGGGAGATGTCCGTGTGCCATGTTCGGCTCTTCCTGCGTGGGAGCGAGCGACACTTCTTGCAGTGGAGCGCAACGAGCCCAGAGCGACATCCGAGCCGCGGGAGGATCAGAGAACAGAGGCCGTAACGACTCTGCTCGCCTGGCGCTCGCCTCGGACACACCGCTCACGGCGGGGGTCTGGAGAGGAAACGGAGCTGCCGAGGGCCTGGGAACCGCGGCCCCCCGGGAGAGGCGTCGCCACGACGACCACACGCAATTAAGGCAGAGCAAAGGATCCTAAATCAGAAGGTCATCGGCCGACACCCGAGTGAAGCGGGTCGCTCTGGAAACAAAAGAAAGTTCTGAAATGATGTTTACGTTTGTACGTTGTTACATTGTTACATCGTTACGTTGTTACATCGTCACGTTGTTACATTGTCACGTTGTTACATCGTCATGTTGTTACATCGTTACGTTGTTACATCGTCACGTTGTTACATTGTCACGTTGTTACATTGTCACGTTGTTACATTGTCACGTTGTTACATCGTCACGTTGTTACATCGTCACGTTGTTACACCGTCACGTTGTTACATCGTTACGTTGTTACATCGTCACGTTGTTGCATCGTTACGTTGTTACATTGTCACGTTGTTACATTGTCACGTTGTTACATCGTCACGTTGTTACATCGTTACGTTGTTACATCGTCACGTTGTTACATCGTCACGTTGTTACATCGTCACGTTGTTACATCGTTACGTTGTTACATCGTCACGTTGTTACATCGTTACGTTGTTACATCGTCACGTTGTTACATTGTTACGTTGTTACATTGTCACGTTGTTACATCGTTACGTTGTTACATCGTTACGTTGTTACATTGTCACGTTGTTACATCGTCACGTTGTTACATTGTCACGTCAAAATGCTACGTCACGATGCTACGTCACGATGCTACGTCACGATGCTACGTCACAATGCTACGTCACAATGCTACGTCACGATGATACGTCACAATGCTACGTCACGATGCTACGTCACAATGCTACGTCACGATGATACGTCACGATGCTACGTCACAATGCTACGTCACGATGCTACGTCACATCTATCATAACATCCCAAGCTGACTCTGTCGTGTTTCTACGTTGCTCTCGTGTTCGTTCGCGTTTCAGTCGACACGTTTCAGTTCAAGACTTTATTAATAACTTGTGCGATGGAAAAGACAACAAAATAAAAAATAAAGTAAGAACACATTTGCATATTTGATCACCAAATCAAATCCGAATGGAGCAGCGAGTCGAGGCTCGCTCCTCGGGGACTCGCCCACACGGCCTCGACGTAAACAAGGAACCGTCAGAGCCCAGCTCAAGCTTCACGGAGAAAACACGGGAGGAGAGAGACGGTGAACACAACAACAACAACAATAACAACAACAACAACCCCATGAGGTCATCAATACTGAAAGACACCGCTCAGCAACTTGTTGTGCTATTTGTTTATGTTGTGCAGGTTTTGTGTTGAGCTGGTGTCATAAGCTATGTTTAAGTTATGTTTGAGTTATGTTTAAGTTATATTTAAGTTATGTTTGAGTTATGTTTAAGTTATGTTTAAGATATATTTAAGTTATGTTTAAGTTATGTTTGAGTTATGTTTAAGTTATGTTTGAGTTATGTTTAAGTTATGTTTAAGTTATGTTTAAGTTATGTTTAAGATATGTTTAAGTTGTGTTTAAGTTATGTTTGAGTTATGTTGAGTTATGTTATGTTATGTTTTTGGCACATTCCTCGAGTGGCTTTCTTCCGTTTAGAGAATCGTGTTTTGATCCAGAAAAAAGAAAACTTCATAAACAAATATTAATCCTCAACATTTGTGTAGTTAACTGCATACGTCTGAAAAGGTCTGAAGTATTTATGTGTATTAGAGTTTATTGACTTTTTTAAAGTAGTTTTAACAAACTTCGCTGTGTTGATGTGAAGCATATACTTCTATACAACCAGAGGAGTCGCCTCCTGGTGGTCAGGAGAGAGAATGCAGCTTTAATACATGAAGCATAGACTTCTATACAACCAGAGTCGCCCCCTGGTGGCCAGGAGAGAGAATGCAGCTCTAACACATGAAGCATATACTTCTATACAACCAGAGGAGCCCACTGGTGGTCAGGAGAGATAATGCAGCTTTAACACATGAAGCATAGACTTCTATACAACCAGAGGAGCCCCCTGGTGGTTATTAAGATTAAATTACTGTTTCAAACCCTGGGAAGATAAACACGTCAGCTGTGGACTCAGCCGGTGTGTGGAGACTCCACGTTGCTTCTGGAGAACGTGTCTGGTGGTTTCTCTCCTCCTGGTTGTGAGAAGCAGCTTTGAGCTCCAGCAAGAAAAGAAAAAACAAATAAAAAGATCCAACACATTGAAAATAACCGCACCGTAAAGGCCAAGGCACAAATCATTCACTAGGACGTCTGTAACGGACCGGCCAGGGGAACCAGAACCAGTGGACCAGAACCAGTGGACCAGGGGACCAGTGCTCGGTGTGCATGGAAGTGGACGAATGTGGGCACTTTGTTTATAGAGATATAATTAATAAGATTCATTTATGAACAACAGATACAACCAGTGACTGTCGTGGACCTGAAGGGGGTCTACGTCCAGCTCCACCCACCAGAACCTCAACCAGCAGAACCTCAACCACCAGAACCTCAAGGTCGTGGTCTCGTTGCAGGTCTCAGAGCTTTTATGTTTTTGTTTAAATATTTTTGGGGTCGTTTTAAAAAAGCTCTTTACATATTTTCTAAAGCTTTGACTTATAATGAGATTTCATGTTTATTGTATATTTATTCGTTCGTACGCATGAAAGGTGAAGAGCACACACACACACACATACACAGACACACATACACACACAAACACACACACACACACACACACAGACAGACAGACATTTGGTTTCCAGCCGTCAGAATGTTGCATCATCATGCAAACCATGCAAAAACATATAAAGTAAGTGTCCAGTGGCGTGGCGGCCTGCGTGTCTCATGCGTCTCATGCGGTCGGCTCAGCAGCGATGAAGCTTTGGTGCGTGTTATAGGATGAATATGAATGTTCTTCATTATTCGGCCTGAAGAGGGCGCTGTTCAGAGCTCTACCCGCCGCCCTCCGTCAGGACGGCGGCCGGTCGGTCAGATCGACCTCTTGGCATCTCGCCCCCCCCACCGCGCGGCGGGGCTTTGATCCGGTGAGCGTTCGGAGGCGGGGACCCGAGGTTCAGTTCCACACGGCGTCGCCGAACCCCTCCCCCGGGGAGGACAGAGGCAGGGCCCCCCCGCTGGGCGTGAAGGGGTCCGAGTCCGTGTCCGTCTCGCCCTCCGCCAGGTAGCTCGGGCGGGTTCTCGTCCACCCGGCGCCCGGCCCGGCCTCCTCCCGCTCCCCGGAGACGCTGAACCCGCTGAGCGAGCGCTCCAGCTCCTCGTGGTTCACCGACAGCATGGAGAGCGGCGAGTCGGCCCCCCGCCCCCCCGCGGTCCTGCCCGGCCTCGCCGACAAGTCCTGCAGGGAGCTGATGGGCAGCACCGTGGGCCGCTCGGCGTAGGTGGGGACGGCGCCCGCGGGGAGGCGTCGGTGCTGCGGAGGGGCGTGGCTCCCGGCGCTGGGCCCGGGGCCCTCGGCGCCTCCTCTTCCCGCGCCGCAGTACGGAGCCGGGGCGCCGCCGGGCATCTGGCACGGCGCGAACGCCTCGGCGTAGTTGAAGAAGACCCGCCGGATCTCGCCGGTCCCCGCCGGGTCCTCGCAGGTCTCCAGGGTCATGTGGGCGGCGCCGGCAGAGTCCACCTGCAGGAGCTCACTGTGCTGGATGTGCATGTCCACCAGGAAGTCCAACTTCTTCTCCATGTCCTCCACCTGAGACGCAGCAGAGGATTGACAGTTGGAACGGAGAACATTTGCTACACGGCGCCCCAAAAAGGGATTTGAACCAACAGCACGTGGAACCCCATCTCGTTACGATGCCGGTGGGCCACGCCGATGCTCCTCCAGTTCTATGCGGGTGGAACCAACGGTTCTCGTCCTCACCTGTCGCTCCACACGGACAAATCTTCCCATCATGCTCTGGTCGTCGGCGTCGGGCATGGAGGCCTTGGCGAGGTCGGACTCGTGCCTGGAACACAGGGACTCTGAGTAGAGGCTCACAAGGAAAGACTCACTTCTCGTTTCAGCGTTGTGCACAAGAGGAATGGACGCCGGCCTTCACTCGGGACACAACGCGCCTCTGAGCGGCGTGAGGCGCTGGCGTGGCCGTACCTGGGCGACTGACTGGACGGGTAGCTGAAGGGCGTTTTGGGAGTTTTCTTTTGTTTGGGGGTAAGAGGAGGTCCAGGGGCCAAAATCATGTCGATCCTGAAAGGAGGAGAAACGGGATAAGCTGGAGGAAGAGGAGGAAGAGGAGGCAGTGGAGGAAGAGGAGGAAGAGGAGGCTGACCTGGTCTGGAGGTACTTGATCCGACACAGCATGTCCAGGTGTCCGGCGGAGTACTGCTCGATCACGTCTTTCACATCGTACGGCCTCAGAGTTTCCTTGAACCGCTTCTTGTTCAAGAGGAATTGCATAATCCTGTTAGACAAAGACGTGGGAATACATATTCAGACAGACTGTGGGACCAGAACTGGCCCCGGGTCAAGGACCCACACCGTCTTTCCCTGGGGGGCAGCAGCCCCCGTGGCTTTGTGAAACCTCTATCTGACATAAAGGGAAGGTAAGACCCTTACAGACCCCATCAGACCCCCATCTCCCAGCCTGAGCTCGTTGAGCTGCTTCCCACTCTCAGCGGACTTCAACACGACTGTGTTTGGCAGAAAGTCTCGGGTCCGGAACCTGAAACCCCTCCAGGTCTGAGCTCCCATTCAGACTCATTGAGACCCAAAATAATGGCGTGGAAGGAAGCCGCCCTTTCACGGGGTCGATCACTCATCTCGGGGATTGGACCCAGCATCCCGTCGGCCGGGCGGGGGCCGGTCTCCGGTTCCCTCGGCTGCACCAACGCGCTCTGACGCGTGATCGGGCAACCTTCCTCAAACATCTGAATCAGCATCTTTCAAGGTTAAGAAACCGATACCTCTTCCTTTACACGACGCCCCGTGAGAGGTCTACGGCTCCCCACCTGACGGCCCTGATGACCAGCTTCAGCGTGGGGATCATCTCCTCCAGGAGGATGTCCGGGGGGAAGCCCCGCTCCTCCAAGGCCGGTTCGGCCAGGCCGCCGCCGTCTGACGAGGAGAAAAAACCTGAGAGGCGCAAATTCATAGGAAGTTAACACGACGGTACGACAAGGCAGAAACCTGCCGCCATCTTGGATCGAGGCCTTCGCTCCCGTACCTTCAGAGCTCTGGCGCAGCGTGTAGGCCTTCATGCGGAAGGCGGTGCGGAAGCGTTCGCGGTTACTGAAGCCGGCGGGCTTGGGCTCCTTGGAGGGGCTTTCCTCGATGGAGTCGGCGTGACTCATCAGCCTCTTGGTCGTCCCGACCGACGGCCGCGCGGCGGGGAGGCGGACGCGCTCCAGTAGACTCATCTTCTGGCTGAAACGGGACCAGAGGAAAAGGGGGGGTGGAGTATGGAGGATGAGGACGTCCCGCCATCGTACAGCGCTATACAACCGTCTCCCAACACGGGACCACAAGGGGGAGAACGACTGTTTAATAATGTTGATGTCAAGAGCTAAAGAGGCCTTCAGCTTTGAGGAGATGTTTCCTGACCACACCTCCTGGAGGGCCGTCCAGACATCGGAGGGGCATTTTGTTTATGTTTCATGCGTTCTGAAGAAGAACCAAACAACACCGGCATCTTCTCAAGGAATCTCTCTGAACCTCCGTGTAATCTCTGCCGGTCTGCCGTCTCAAACGTGACCAATGCGGTTCTCCTGGCGCGTGGAGGCCTAGGGGAGCTTTGTTCTCCGGTAGCAAGGCAATATTTGGCGGCACGAAGACAAGAGCTCTAGAACAAGACTCCCGGAGGCTCTGAACCAGGAGCTCCCACAGCAGACACACTAGAGGAGGCTCCACCACCTCCTCCTCTCCCACAGCCCCACGACACAAACGGACCATTTTAAACAGGAACTCCCCGATCGCCTCAAACAGTTTTGATAAAATAGTTTCGAGTTAATCAGGAAACATCCGGAGAACTCAAGACGATAGAAACCAACTTCCACTGATTCAGAAGCGCTTGGCCAATAGAAACATGTCCGTGTGTCATGTCTTCATGTGATCAATAATTCAATGAATTAGCAGTAAAACAATCAGTTCAAGGACAGTTACGTTTAAATATCTCAATGCTAACGTGGTTAGCTCCCGTTAGCTCACATTGACACAGAGTGAGCTTGTTTTGTTTGCTACGATAATAGGGATGTGAGATATCAAAGGTAAATAAGTAAAAGGCGAGTGTTGGGAGAATATGACCTTGAGGACATGACCCTGGGGTCATGAGGATGGGCAGACGGAGCTTCACAGGAACTCATTCAACCCGTTGTTACGTTCACAACCGGCTGAGGAACTGAACTCTTCTAGTTCTGCAGGCAAAGATCCTCAGGAAGGGAGGGCCCACTCCACCCACTTTACACACACACTCCAAGGGTCTGAAACGTTAACACAACGAGGACACACACACACACACACACACACACACACACACACGGTGGACTCTCAGGTGGGATATCGTGTTCTCTCAGTGATGTGTTGAGTAGACCACACAAAAGCTGGATCACTCGGATAAAAGCTCCAATACCGTTCATTTCAGTGAAACACACACACACACACTCACACTCACACTCACACACACTCACACACACTCACACACACACACTCTCACACACACACACACACACACACACTCACACTCACACTCATCTAGTCGGAGCTGGCTGTGGTTGCTGGCAGTCGTCCACGTCTTCGCTCTGAGCAACAAGATAATGTCAGACGACTAATTTCTCTGTTAAATCTCTAAGTCGTGTGTCTCTCTCTCTCTCTCTCCCTCTCTCTCCCCCTCTCTCTCTCTTTTTCTTCCCTCGCTTCCTTCCCTGCCTTCTAGCTCCGTGCTCTCCGTCCATCGTCTCTGTGGTTCCTGCCTGTTCTGCTGGATGTGTCGTCTCTCTTCACAGTCCACACCCTGACACTGAAGAAGACATGTTTCATGTGTCCTCCCTGAGCTGCCCCCCCCCTTAACACATGAAGCAGAGACTTCTATACAACCAGAGGTCTCTTCTCAGTGCTTCCAGATGTTGGCAGACAGCAGCTGATGCAGGTCTCAGCTCGTGGGTCCTGATCGATGCCTCAGGCGGTATTTAAGGAGCGGCGTCCTCTAACGGTGAAAGATGTCGTGTCGTTGCATCGAGGTCACCGGCAGCGACTCGTATCGATTCCTGGAGCCGAGCGAGACGTCGCTCCGTCTCCCGGAGATGAGACGCATTAAGTCCACGACTCAAACCTCCTCGCTCACATTTCCCATGACAGGTTTTGACTGCGGGGACCGGTTAATGTTCCCCGCCGCTCGCCACTAATTACTGCTCCTCCGCCGCCTGAGTGGAGCAGAAGTAATGTTCTTAATGTCTCTGTGAACCACGCCTCCCTCGGCCTCATCAGGGTTGACGTTCACATATTCACCAAATTACATGTGAGATTCATTTGATGGAGTAAGACGAGAAGCTCTTTCAAGTGGACGAGGGACATTGTGGGTCTCGTTACGGGTTCAGTTCTCTTCTCAAAGTAAAATGACCGAGTCTAGAGAGCTAGGAACGTTCCAAGATCAACAAAAACACCTTTGAAGAGAAAACACACGGGTTCATGTGGGGTCAATGACCTTTAACACCCATGATTCAATAAACATCATTCAAGTGTTTCTCTTTCGTGCGAGGAAAGAGGAAAAAAACAGCCACAAATAAATACATAATAAATAAATAAACTACAAAGAGAAACAAAACAACCACAAATAAGTACATAATAAATAAATAAACTACAAAGAGAAACCTGAAGATCAACCCTGACAAGACCGAGCTCCTGTTCCTACCAGGGAAAGGTTCCCCCACCCACGACCTGACCACCACCTCCAACAGCTCCGTGTTGGCCCCTACCCTGACTGAACCCCACTCAGGACCTGACCACCACCTCCAACAGCTCCGTGTTGGCCCCTACCCTGACTGAACCCCACCCACAACCTGACCACCACCTCCAACAGCTCCGTGTTGGCCCCTACCCTGACTGAACCCCACTCAGGACCTGACCACCACCTCCAACAGCTCCGTGTTGGCCCCTACCCTGACTGAACCCCACTCAGGACCTGACCACCACCTCCACCAGCTCCGTGTTGGCCCCTACCCTGACTGCCAGGAGCCTCGGGGTGACGCTAGACAGTCAACTCTCCCTGACGGCCAACATCGCTGCGACAGCGTTCCTGTAGGTACATGCTGCACAACATCTGGAGAATAGGTCCTCTTCTTACCCAGAAGGCTCTGGTCCAGGCTCTGGTCCAGGTTCTGGTCCAGGTTCTGGTCCAGGTTCTGGTCATTTCGCGCCTCGACTACTGCAACTCCCTCCTGGCTGGTCTACCTGCTAAGGCCATCCGGCCTCTGAGCTCATCCAGAATGCAGCAGCTCGACTGGTCTTCAGCCTCCAGAGGTTCACCCACACCACTCCACTCCTCCACCCACACCACTCCGCTCCTCCGCTCTCTTCACTGGCTACCGGTTGTTACCGGTGGTTACCGGTGGTTAGCGGTGGTTCCCGGTGGAGCAGCATCCTCTTCAGAACATTGGTTCTTGGTACCGTGCTCTGAACGGATCGGGCCCGTCTACATCCTGGATATGGTCACACCGTACACCCCGGCACGTTCGCTCCGATCGGCAACAGCCAACCGACTCGTGACTCCGTCACCTCCATCTCATCACTACATCAGACTGTCTGCTGTCCTGGCTCCTGATTGGTGGAGCCAGCTCCCCACTGACACCAGGACAGCAGGAAGTCTCTACATCTTCACCGGAAACTGAAAACGCACCTTTAGACTATATCTGGATTAATCACAGATTATCACTTTAGTAGCACTTGAATGGCTCTTATTGTGGTACTTTAGTAGTTTGACTATGATGAGGAAATGTTACTTTCTGTATTCTTGTTGTTCTTAGTTTGTACTCTAGGTTGAAATGCACTTATTGTAATCGCTTTGGATAAAAGCGTCTGCTAAATGACATGTAATGTAATAATGTAAAACAAAACAACCACAAATAAATACATAATAAATAAATAAATCAACTACAAAGAGAAACAAAACAACCACAAAGAGAAACAAAACAACCACAAATAAATACATAATAAATAAATAAACTACAAAGAGAAACAAAAAAAACACAAATAAATACAAAATAACTAGAAAAATAAATAAATAAACCTCAAAGAGACTCACCTGAAACAGGGGAGAGAGATGATGGTCTCATAAAATCTCCAGGTGCCAATGAGGTCTTCTCTGATTGGATTGGTGGAGTAATATCGCCAGGCGGACTTGAGGGAAACAGGAAGTGATGTCACGGTTGAACAGCGTGGGCGGTTTGGTGCCGTGAGCGGCGGCCGGTCTCACCTGGATGAGTCCGGCGGCGGGTTGCCTCCTCTTCTCAAAGTGCTTCTGCCGGTGCTGCTCCTGCACCTTCAGGGCCAGGCCGGACCCCAGGATGCCCTGCAGACACGGCGGCATGGGAGGAGTCAGCAGGACTCCGCCCACAAACAAACACGACAACAAACAGCCACATGGGAGGAGTCAGCAGGACCCCGCCCAGAAACAAACACGACAACAAACAGCCACATGGGAGGAGTCAGCAGGACCCCGCCCAGAAACAAACACGACAACAAACAGCCACATGGGAGGAGTCAGCAGGACTCCGCCCAGAAACAAACACGACAACAAACAGCCACATGGGAGGAGTCAGCAGGACCCCGCCCAGAAACAAACACGACAACAAACAGCCACATGGGAGGAGTCAGCAGGACTCCGCCCACAAACAAACACGACAACAAACAGCCACATGGGAGGAGTCAGCAGGACCCCGCCCAGAAACAAACACGACAACAAACAGCCACATGGGAGGAGTCAGCAGGACTCCGCCCACAAACAAACACAACAACAAACCGCTGCTGACCAAAGAGACTCGACATGTCCACAGAGAACAACAACAAACAGCAGGACGTGGAGCATGTGGCGCTCTTCGAGGTGTGAAGAAGAAGAGTACCCACTGCAGGCAGAGCGAAGAAGGACACCCCGATCAGAGCGAAGGTGCCGGCCAGCAGCCGCCCGGCCCACGTCTTCGGGGTCTTGTCCCCGTAGCCGATGGTGGTCAGCGTGATCTGAAGAGAGGAAGAGGAGCGGACTGGAGGTCACAGGACCACTGAGCCCGCCTCCTCTCGGCACGACACACCCCGTGACCCCGTGACCCCGTGACCCTGTGACCCCTGTGACCCCTGTGTGAATCGGCTGTGAGCCGGCTCAGGGTTTCAAAGGGTTTACGACGCCATCTATCTGAAGATGATCGAGTTATCTTGCTCAAGGGCACTTCGGCTTTCGTGGAACTTGGACTCTGACCCTCCTCTTAAAGAGACAGGCGCTCTCTCTATGAGAGGGGGGTCTTAAAGAGACAGACACCTAAAGGGGGTCTGACTGGCTTGTGAGAAGATTCATGACATGTCCCCTTTAAGGATTGCAATTTAAGGAATGTTGCCAGTTAGGACTTCATTAAATTAATGTATGTATATATATATATATATATATATATATATATATATATATATATATATATATATATATATATACACATACATATATATATTTACATATATATTTATATATATATACATATACATATATATATATATTTACATACATATATATATATATTTACATATATATTTATATACATATATATACATATACATATATATATATATATATTTACATATATAAATGTATATATATATATATATATGTATATAAATATATATGTAACTATATATATATATATGTGACGGAACGTACCAGCCCCCACCACAGAGCGTCGGCGTAGGTGTCGAAGTCCTGCGGGGGGGTCTGGCTGGAGGGGTGGTGGTGGCCGGACACGTCCACGGAGACGTCGTCCTTCTCCACCAGGTAGACCAGGAAAGACGCCAGGATCAGAGACAGGAAGCCGATGTACCAGGCGGTGATCAGCTCCTGGGGACCGCACAGGGGTCAGAGGTCGCGGTGGGCCTGAACCTGACACCTTCACCTTTCATTGACAGATGGCATTTAACCCTACTGTGGGCGTAGCTGGAGGACCCCGGGTCCAACAGGTCCTACCCCCAACAGGTCCTACCGCCAACAGGTCCTACCGCCAACAGGTCCTACCGCCAACAGGTCCTACCCCCAACAGGTCCTACCGCCAACAGGTCCTACCGCCAACAGGTCCTACCTCCAACAGGTCCTACCCCCAACAGGTCCTACCCCCAACAGGTCCTACCCCCAACAGGTCCTACCTCCAACAGGTCCTACCGCCAACAGGTCCTACCCCCAACAGGTCCTACCGCCAACAGGTCCTACCCCCAACAGGTCCTACCTCTAACAGGTCCTACCTCTAACAGGTCCTACCCCCAACAGGTCCTACCCCCAACAGGTCCCACCTCCAACAGGTCCCACGCCAACAGGTCCCACCTCCAACAGGTCCCACCCCAACAGGTCCCACTCCAACAGGTCCCACCTCTAACAGGTCCCACCCCCAACAGGTTCCCACCCCCAACAGGTCCTACCCCCAACACCTCCTACCGCCAACAGGTCCTACCTCCAACAGGTCCTACCCCCAACAGGTCCTACCTCCAACAGGTCCCACCCTAACAGGTCCACCCCCAACAGGTCCCACCCCCAACAGGTCCCACCCCCAACAGGTCCCTACCCCAACAGGTCCCTACCTCCAACAGGTCCCACCCCAACAGGTCCCACCCCAACAGGTCCCTACCCCAACAGGTCCTACCTCCAACAGGTCCTACCTCTAACAGGTCCTACCCCCAACAGGTCCTACCTCTAACAGGTCCTACCTCCAACAGGTCCTACCTCTAACAGGTCCTACCCCCAACAGGTCCTACCTCCAACAGGTCCTACCTCCAACAGGTCCTACCGCCAACAGGTCCTACCTCCAACAGGTCCTACCCCCAACAGGTCCTACCTCCAACAGGTCCTACCTCTAACAGGTCCTACCTCTAACAGGTCCTACCCCCAACAGGTCCTACCTCCAACAGGTCCTACCCCCAACAGGTCCTACCCCCAACAGGTCCTACCTCCAACAGGTCCTACCTCCAACAGGTCCTACCCCCAACAGGTCCTACCTCCAACAGGTCCTACCTCTAACAGGTCCTACCTCTAACAGGTCCTACCTCTAACAGGTCCTACCCCCAACAGGTCCTACCTCCAACAGGTCCTACCTCTAACAGGTCCTACCTCTAACAGGTCCTACCCCCAACAGGTCCTACCTTGCTGTGGGCGTAGATGGCGGACCCCAGCAGCTTCCAGGTGCCCCCCCTCCGGTCCATGCGCAGCATGCGCAGGATCTGCAGGAAGCGCAGGCTGCGCAGCGAGGTGGCCAGCACGTTGCCCTGGTTCCTCACCGCCACCACGGGCACCGAGGCGATCAGCACGAAGATGTCTGAAGCACACGTCGGGGTTTGATTCATATGCATGCGTCACAACAACAAGACGGGCTCCCGTCAACCCCCACAGGACCTTCTCCTGACCTTCAGGCTCGTTACTGGTTCAGTCCCAGATGTGTAACACCAATCACTGTTTCATGAAGTCTTTATTAGTTGGAATGCTTCAGCAGTCCAACTCTTGTTCTTGTCTTCTTTAATAAACTTATTAGTTGGAATGCTTCAGCAGTCCAACTTGTGTTCTTGTTTTCTTTAATAAACTTATTTTTATTCTATTTCTTCCGTACCTTTTTTGTCCCTCTTCTACTCCTTCATATATTCAGCTATTTGAATCATTCAAATATTAAAAAATTCAGCTTCTTCAGACTTAGAATGGCATTACTTAGAATGGCATTACTTTTCATGTTTCAAATGTTTCAAATTTGTATATATTTAAATACTTTTATGTTATTTTAAATTCATCAGTTCCTATGGAGAAAATCTTCAATTTTAAAAAGCTTACAGTATCTTCATATTTTCAGCAAATTCAGCAATTCATTTTTTCCTATGTTCAGATATTTTTCAGCTATTACTGTATATTTTCAAATATTTTTTATCTTTTCAAATTTTCAAATTATTAATTTTTTTATGGAATAAATAATGAATGGGATCCAATGAGAGAAATCTTCAAATCCGCTTCAACTTGTTCAACTTTAAAAGCTTACTATATCGGCATACATTCAGCTAAAGACACCACTTAACCTTTATAATGTTGACAAAATCTTTAGCTATAACTTTATTAAAGCTTGTTTTGATAGCTCTTATACTTTTTAAACTGTGATTTTTTTAGTTTGATGCTTTTTCCGTTTTTTGGGACTTTTCACAGCACAGACCTGTTGGCTCAGAGTGGAGAGCAGTCAGATTCTTGCTATTCAATTATTTGGAAACTGTTGCTACGACCACAACATGCACTCTTTAGGCATAATTTCAAGATGTAGTCGTAGGAAATCTTGTGCTTGTCGTACACGTATACCAATAGAATCCAACAGAATAACAGTTGGCTACCCAACGCTTAACGAGCGAGTAAATACGACTCTCTCCCCCATTCCCTGCCATGTTAAATTTGAACACAATTTTCTCTATCGAAGAAAACCAGAGCACTTTCTGAATCGCTACTACGCTCTCATTTCTAAACCCCGGAAACATTGAATCACACCCGAACGTTCACACAAGCCTTGAGCTTCTCATAATGTGGACGTTTTTAGGGTGAGAGTTATGGTTCTCTGTGAAATCCAAATGTTCTGACAGGTTGCTTTCATCAGATTCGGAGCTGTTTGTCTCTGTCACACAGGTGCTTCACATTAGGCTAATCAGTGGCGGATCTCACACACACTCTTGTTTACCAACATTGCAACCCACTCACACACTGACCAACGGGTTGTGTGTGCGTGTGTCTATATATGGAGAGATATTAGAAGAGAACCAATATTAGAGTTTTCAGGTCTCATTTAACCCACAAAAATAAAACACCTATCGGCGCGTTCGGCTCAATCTTTCCTCTCTATTGATTCTACTATTTTGGTGATTTGATCATGTTTTATTTGACAGGGTTTAACAAATGCTTTTGTAGAAAAAAAATCCATATGTTCAGATGTTTAAGCTATGTTCAGCCTATGGAAGATGTTGGCAGCTATTTTGAGCTATGTCCAACTTTAAAAAAAACATATTTCAGCAAATTTCAGACAATGTTCAGCTATTTCCAGACATTTTCAGTTATTCATTTCATATTTAAGTTATTTTCAGCTATTTTCATTTATTCATTTCATATTTCAATTATTTTCAGTTATTCATTTCATATTTCAGCTATTTTCACCTATTCATTTCAGCTATTTTCAGACTTTTTCAACTATTCATTTAATATTTCAGCTATTTTCAAACCTTTTTCAGCAATTTCGTTTTTACTTTTCAGCTTCAAACTTTTAGCATTCCAACGCATTTTCAGCAGGAAATGCCTTTTCTAGTTGAACTCTGTTACCGCCTCATTCATTTCTCTTTTTGTGTCTTTATTTTATTTAGTTCTTCCTGGCAATTTTGCCCTGATAGTCATTTTTTGGGATGAGTTCAAGGTTCAAGCACCATTGGAAAAATGACAACTTCTAGATCTAAAAAAAATATTTCAATAACACGCAGATAATGTATTATATATTATATAAATATTAGGATGTATATTATACATATTATATTATATACATATTATTTACATATTATATATATATTATCTATAATATATAATTTATATTATTTATGATATACTATATATAATATACATATTATATTTCATTTATATTATACATATATTATATATCATTTATATATACATTATAGTATATTATGTATTATCTATATGTATACATTATACATCATATATATATATGTAATATATATATATATAATTATATATAATATGTATATATATACATTGTATGCAAATATATAATATATATATAAAAATATATAATGTATGAATATATATATATATATATAGCGGTATTTTTCGGATGGTCAGCTGTTTACCCAGAATGCACAGAGGCTTGCGAGCGAACTTCAGCCTCCCCCTCCATCCCTTGTAGCGACAGCAGCATCCGGCCGCCCAGACCCTCAGGACGAACTCAGCTCCGAAGATGAAGATGGCGAAGGTTTCCTGGACGAGGAAAACACGTCAACGATGACATCACCCAGAGCGACCTTTTATAATTTATATCAATATTATAATATTACAATAATATTATATATATATATATATGATATATATCATATATTATATATATATATTATATATATATTTTATATAATATAATATGAATATATTACATTACATGTCATTTAGCAGGCGCTTTTATCCAAAGCGATTACAATAAGTGCATTTCAACCTAGAGTACAAACTAAGAACAACAAGAATACAGAAAGTAACATTTCCTCATCATAGTCAAACTACTAAAGTACAACAATAAGAGATATTCAAGTGCTACTAAAGTGATAATCTGTGATTAATCCAGATATAGTCTAAAGGTGCGTTTTCAGTTTTCGGCGGAAGATGTAGAGACTTCCTGCTGTCCTGGTGTCAGTGGGGAGCTGGCTCCACCACATATATATATATATATATATATATATATATATATATATATATATATATATATATATATATATATATTATATATATATATGATATAATATATATTATATATTACATATATATATTATATATATTGTGTTTTATATATTATATTTATATAATATACATATACAGTATAGTTACATCCCAGTCCCTCCAGTCCTACCAGTATGACCAGCCAGTGGGCGGAGGCGTTCTCGTGTTCCTTGAATGTCGTCAGAATGGCCAGAATCAAACATCCCAGAACGATCAGAAACCTGCAGACAGGAAGAGACAGAAGAACATGAGCGAGCATGTGTGTGTGAGTGTGTGTGAGTGTGTGTGAGTGTGTGTGAGTGTGTGTGAGTGTGTAAGTGTGTGTGTGTGTGTGGGGGGGGGGGGGGCGCTCCGTCTCAGCTGTTCACTTCAAAGACACTGAAACGCTCCTCTCTCTTTATGTTGGAAGAAACGAGATGACTCAGAATCACGGCGTGTGAAACGTCACATGACGTCATGTGAGGTCAATCTTCTATTTCTTCTTCTTCTTCTTCTTCTTCTTCTTCTTCTTCTGCTTCTTCTGCTTCTTCTTCTTCTTCTGCTTCTTCTGCTTCTTCTTCTTCTTCTTCTTCTTCTACTTCTTCTTCTTCTTCTTCTACTTCTTCTTCTTCTTCCTCTTCTTCTTCCTCTTCTTCTGCTTCTTCTGGATTTCTGGTTCAATAATCGTTTAAACCAACGAATTTACAACAAAATGCATTTATCCGTGTAATAAAATCCCGGCTATCGTTATTAATTGGCGCTCTTGACTTCCGGTTGCCGTGGGAAACACAAGCGTCTCAATAAATGAAGCTGTGACCTCACAACCTTCAATTAGGAGGATTATGTCGAGGGGTGCGAGAGACTTCTATACAACCAGAGGAGTCGCCCCCTGGTGGTCAGGAGAGGTGATGCAGCGGGTTGGAGGTCACGTGACACACATGTGATCCTCTGTCATGTCTGGTAAAATGATGTCATTGTTCTTCCTCTGCTGCATTCGGATTTACTGTAGTTTCCATGGTCCCTGAATCTCCCGCATCCCAATTAAACTAATTAAATGAATCTAAAATAAAAAAGATAATATTAATTCAATTTTAAAATTAAAATAAAAAAATCCAAAAAAAAAAAAGATAAAAGTTAACAAGTAAAACTCATTATAAAAATAATAATATTATAAAAAACTCTAGCGGAGTCTGAGGAGTCTGAGGCTCAGACTTCTGAAAGCAGGAGGAGGAGCTGACTCAGGTATTCAGACGACCTCTGACCTCCTGCTGCCTCCAGCGTTACCTCCAGAGGAGCACGATGAAGCTCCCTCTGTGATGTCATCAAACAAGCTCCTCCTCCCCCGCCGCCGCTCTGCAGAGAGGAGCTGGAGGAACGAGGGGAGGGAACGTGTGTCTGAGGCGTCGCCATGGAAACCAGCTGGAAGCTTCCCTCCCCGTGTCCCTGCAGCTTCAGTGAGACGTTCAGGGACAGGAGCAGGCTGCTGGAAATAAAGGACTCGTTGTGGTTTGCCGTTAGCTCCAGGACTGATCCGATTGGCTCAGAGGATCGCCGGCTAACCGCTAACCGCTAACCGCTAAGCGCCTCCTTCACATAATGGGAAATACTTGTGATGTAATGAGGATGAAGTTCAAAGTCTGAAGAGACAAGCTTCTCCTCCCCCCTTTCCTCCTCCTCCTCCTCCTCCCCCCTTTCCTCCTCCTCCTCCTCCTCCTCCCCCCTCTCCTCCCCCTCCTCCTCATCCTCCTCCCCTCTCTTCTCCTCCCCCCCTCTCCTTCTCTTCTTTCACCTCCTCCTCCAGCTCCCTCCCCTATATTTTGGCTAGCGAGTGTTTTTAGACAGGGGTTGCCTAGCAACTGGGACTCTTTGTTGTTCCATGTCATCGTGCTGTACCACACACACACACACACACACACACACACACGCTAACATGCTAAACATGGCAGACTAACATGCACATGTCTGATGTTCTCTCAAATAATAATTAAATGTGAGAAGCGGAGCGGGGAGAGCAGCTCCATCCAGAGGGGTTACCATGGCAACGAGGCACATGGTGAACCAGTGCCATTGGTCCAGATACCATTGGGGAGGAGGAGGGAGGAGGAGGGGGAGGAGAAGGAGGAGGAGGAGAAGGAGGAGGAGGAGGTAAAAGTGTTCTTTGATCTGTTCAGGTAGAAGTTCAGAGACCATGAGGAAGTCTCCCTAACTGACTCTCCAATAAATTACGAGGAGAAGCGGAGGAGGAGGAGAAGCAGAGGAGGGGGAGAAGAGGAGGAGGAGAAGAGGAGGAGGAGAGGAAAGTTTCATCTCCATCGTCTTGAACCTCTGAAGCTCTCGTGTCCGACTCTCTCGTCGTCCAGTAAACGCCACAGCAGAGTGGATCCGGCCAATGAGACGCAGGCAGATACAAAGTGACCTCTGACCCTCTGACCCCTGACCCTCTGACCCCTGACCCTCTGACCTTCACTGACGACTGGGATGAAGAAATGAAATCTGCCGAGTTAGCCCCCCCCCCCCCCGCTGTGTCCTCTCCCGCCCTTCAAATGGCGCCCGTGGGCCGCCATCTTTGCCATTTGGCTTTAATGTGTGTTGAACACGAGCAGGTGAGCCTGAACGCCCCCCAGAGATGGCTGATGTTGTGTCTGATGGTCACATGATGAACATTCGGCAAATTGTCATCGTTACACCAGGTGGGCGGAGTCACCTCAATTCTCCAAAGCCTCCTGTAAACAACAACAACAACAACAACAGCCCTCAGTCACCCGAGGCCTCGTCGCCGTCAGGAAGCAGGGTGCATTATGGGAAGGCAGGCGAGTCTCGGGACGAGCCCCGGGGGCTCCATTAAGGGGGGGGCATGAATAAAGGATGAGGTAGTCTCTGAGTGCAGGATGGGGGGGGACTGCTACACACACACACAAACACACACACACACACACACTGAGACCGACTTCCTGCTAATACCGCCGGTCACTTCCTGTTGCAAAAAAAATAAGATAAAGCTTCAAAACATTCACAAACCAGTAAGAGACAGGAAGTAGAAGAGTAACCGACAGGAAGTAGAAGGGCATGCAACAGGAAGTAGTAGGACCACCCAACAGGAAGTAAAAGAGCATGCAACAGGAAGTAGAAGAGTAAACGACAGGAAGTAGAAGAGCACCCAACAGGAAGTAGAAGAGTAACCGACAGGAAGTAGAAGAGCAACCGACAGGCAGTAGAAGAGCACCCAACAGGAAGTAGAAGAGCAACTGACAGGAAGTAGAAGAGCAAACCAACAGGAAGTAGAAGAAAACCACTGAAGGGGCAGATTAAGGTGGGTGTGAAATTACAGACTTAAAGCATTAAACACACACACACACACTCACACACACACACTCACACTCACTCACACACACACACACATTCTCACACACACAGGGATCGATGCCGGGGCAGCCGGCCCTGAGGAGGATGGTCTTACCGGGAGGAGAAAGGAGATCTGGCCTGTGGCCCCTCTGGCCCTTCTGGCCCCCCTCCCTCCAATCCCACAATCCCTTTCTCCTCCTCAGCCACGTATATGATAGTGTGTGCGTGTGTGTGTGTGTGTGTGTGTGTGTGTGTGTATCACTCAACACTCTCACACTTTCTTAAGAAGTTGTGTGTCTTCATGGAGACAGGAAGTGTCTGAGATCAATACAGAAACCAGCTTCAGGAGGAGAGATGATGTCACGGTATATATATATATATATACATATATATATATATACATATATGAATATATATATATACATATACATATATGTATATATATATGTATATATATACATATATATATACATATATAAGTACATACACACATATATATATATAATGTGTATATACATGTATATATATATATATATATATATTTGTATTAAAGTGTTATTTTATTCTGTGTGTAAATACTCCGCCCTAAAGTATAACTATATAATAACATAATAAAATAGAATAGAATATAACATAATATAATACAATATCGTGGAATATGATATTGTATAATATATATAATATATAATATGATATAAATGCCCTACTGCTCTGTTTAACCACAAGAATTAAGTAATCAATGAAATGTTCTCTTCTGATATTCATGATATAGAGAGACATCCTCTTATCTCGTGTCTGGCGTTTCCTGAAGCCCTCGAGGACCCTGAAGGGGTCCAGAGTCCATCGCTGACGTCAGAAGAAAAAAAATAACCTCAAAGAAAAGAAGCGGCAGCTTGAATTAAATTAATGTGGCTATCAGTCAAAATGTCAGAAGGAGAGTTAAAGAGGAGAGGAGGAGAGGAGAGGAGGAGAGGAGGAGAGGAGGAGGAGAGGAGAGCTTGTAAACATGTTCATGCTTCAATATATAAAACATGTGATCCTCTGATTTAAAAAATATATATATTAAAACTTTTTAATTTTGTAATTTTTAATTTGTAACTTTAAATTATTTTCTTTATTTTAATTGTATTATTATTATTACTATTATTATCAAGAATAATCTTTTTAAAATATATTTGGATTACATATATCTTTATTTATTTGTATTCTGTGTCTCTGGTCACGTTGCTTCTATGGTCCTGGAGTAGGACCTTTATTTTGAAGGGAAGGAGGGTCTAAAGGGTTACATTTGTTACATTTATTTTTAGTGAATGTATTAAATAAATTAAATTAAATAACAATATTTGTTATTATTTTATTATTTATTTACCTTTTTATTATATATTATTTCTTTATTTTAGAATGCAACACATGAAGCATAGACTTCTATACAACCAGAGGAGTCTCCCCCTGGTGGTCAGGAGAGATAACGCAGCTTCAACACATGAAGCAGAGACTTCTATACAACCAGAGGAGCCCCTGGTGTCTCTAGTCCATCGCCTCATGAGCAGGCGTGTCATTGGCTCGTCTCACGGTGATGACGTCACAGTTGGACTCCTTTAGATTCAGCGACTTCACGCCAGACGAGTCGCTCCTCGACTCGTTGTTTGTGTGACATCAGCTGAGAAAAGGCTGAGCGGCGCCAGATGGAGCGGCCATGTTGGAACACGCATACGGCGTGTTGAAGGGTCTCTCTCTCTCTATCTCTTTCAATAATTGATGTTCGTAAACATGTCATCTGATGTTTGTTTCCTTTAACAAGAAAAACGGACAGAAAACTCATATTATTTTCATCCCTACCAGGAGATCATTTGATTGGCCGTGTGTGAGTTTTTGCATCTGTCCACAGCTAACGGCTAACAGCTCACAGCCAACGGCTAACGTCTAACAGCTAATGGCTAACAGCTCACAGCTAACGGCTAACGGTTAATGGCTAACAGCTCACAGCTAACGGCTAACAGCTAACGGCTAACAACTCACAGCTAACGGATCACAGCTAACGGCTAACAGCTCAAAGCTAACGGCTAATGGCTAACAGCTAACGCACTGCAAAGAGACAGTTATTCTCTTTATTGGTCAGTTTACATGTTCAGTGTGAAAGCAAAAAGACTGCAGACAGAGGAGAGACTCTGCAGACGGAGGAGAGACTCTGCAGACGGAGGAGAGACTCTGCAGACGGAGGAGAGACGATGCAGACGGAGGAGAGACTCTGCAGACGGAGGAGAGACGATGCAGATGGAGGAGAGACTCTGCAGACGGAGGAGAGACGATGCAGACGGAGGAGAGACGATGCAGACGGAGGAGAGAAGATGCAGACTGAGCAGAGACTCTGCAGACAGAGGAGAGACGATGCAGACGGAGGAGAGACGATGCAGACGGAGGAGAGACTCTGCAGACGGAGGAGAGACTCTGCAGATGGAGGAGAGACGATGCAGACAGAGGAGAGACGACGCAGACGGAGGAGAGACGATGCAGACGGAGGAGAGACGATGCAGACGGAGGAGAGAAGATGCAGACGGAGAAGAGACTCTGCAGACGGAGGAGAGACTCTGCAGACAGAGCAGAGACTCTGCAGATGGAGGAGAGACGATGCAGACGGAGGAGAGACTCTGCAGGCAGAGCAGGAGAGCAGATGCAGACGGAGGAGAGACGATGCAGACGGAGGAGAGACGATGCAGACGGAGGAGAGACGATGCAGACTGAGCAGAGACTCTGCAGACAGAGGAGAGACGATGCAGACGGAGGAGAGACGATGCAGACGGAGGAGAGACTCTGCAGACGGAGGAGAGACTCTGCAGATGGAGGAGAGACGATGCAGACAGAGGAGGAGAGCGATGCAGACGGAGGAGAGACTCTGCAGACGGAGGAGAGACTCTGCAGATGGAGGAGAGACGATGCAGACGGAGGAGAGACGATGCAGACGGAACAGAGACTCTGGAGGAGAGACGACTGCAGACGGAGGAGAGACGATGCAGACGGAGGAGAGACGACGCAGACGGAGGAGAGACGACGCAGACGGAGGAGAGACGACGCAGACGGAGGAGAGACGACGCAGACGGAGCAGAGACGACGCAGACGGAGGAGAGACGATGCAGACGGAACAGAGACTCTGCAGATGGAGGAGAGACTCTGCAGACGGAGGAGAGACGATGCAGACGGAGGAGAGACGATGCAGACGGAGGAGAGACGATGCAGACGGAGGAGAGACTCTGCAGACGGAGGAGAGACGATGCAGACGGAGGAGAGACGATGCAGACGGAGGAGAGAAGATGCAGACGGAGAAGAGACTCTGCAGACGGAGGAGAGACTCTGCAGACAGAGCAGAGACTCTGCAGATGGAGGAGAGACGATGCAGACGGAGGAGAGACTCTGCAGACAGAGCAGAGACTCTGCAGATGGAGGAGAGACGATGCAGACGGAGGAGAGATGATGCAGACGGAGGAGAGACGACGCAGACTGAGCAGAGACTCTGCAGACAGAGGAGAGACAATGCAGACGGAGGAGAGACGATGCAGACGGAGGAGAGACTCTGCAGACGGAGGAGAGACTCTGCAGATGGAGGAGAGACGATGCAGACAGAGGAGAGACGACGCAGACGGAGGAGAGACGACGCAGACGGAGGAGAGACTACGCAGACGGAGCAGAGACGACGCAGACGGAGGAGAGACGATGCAGACGGAACAGAGACTCTGCAGATGGAGGAGAGACTCTGCAGACGGAGGAGAGACGATGCAGACGGAGGAGAGACGATGCAGACGGAGGAGAGACGATGCAGACGGAGGAGAGACGATGCAGACGGAGGAGAGACTCTGCAGACGGAGGAGAGACGATGCAGACGGAGGAGAGACGATGCAGACGGAGCAGAGACTGCAGATGGAGGAGAGACTCTGCAGACGGAGCAGAGACGATGCAGTAAAATAAGAACATGTACTTTTCTCTCGCTTCATGAAAACAGTTCTCATCATCCTCATCGTCACAGACGAAGAGCCTCAAGACAAAAGGTCAAAGGTCACCAAGAGACGCTTTGTAAATATGTTATTATTGTTGTTGTTTAACTAAAGTAAACAACTTCAGACTCCTGAAAGAAACACTTCTCCACCACAAAGACCGAGAAAGAGCTCAGAGGCCTCAGGACCAGGGGGTCCTTTGAGGGGTCCAGAGGGGGGTCAGAGGGGGGTCCAGAGGGCCCTGGACCCGCCCTCTGGACCCCCTGACCTGCCCTCTGGACCCCCCTCCCCTGGTACTCACACGAAGGCGTGGTAGAGCAGCGCCCAGCCCCGGGGCCGCTCCAGCGCGTCGTACAGCAGGTTCTGGATCCTCCTCCTGCGGGTGTGGTTCCTCTTGGGGGGGCGGCGGTAGTCCAGCGGGGTCTTGGCCAGCAGCCCGATGCCGATGCCGCGCTTCGGGTCCGGCGGCCCGGCGCCGCCGTCCGGTAAGTCCCCGGGAGGAGCACCGCCGCCATAGGAGGAGGCGCAGGAGGTCTTCTTCTGCTCCTCCGAGCCGCTGGCGGCGGTCCTGGACCGGAGCCCCATGTCAGTGCCGGGGGCCCCGAGCCATGACCCGGTCCTGGATCCGGTCCTGGATCCGGTCCTGCAGCCCGGAGAACTTCTTTTCAGCCGAGGGTCATTTAGGGATGAGGAGCCCGGAGCTCAGCGGTCTCACTGGAAGAGAGAGAGGAGAGGAGGAGAGGAGGAGAGGAGGAGAGGAGGAGCAGAGGAGGAGGAGAGGAGGAGAGGAGGAGAGGAGGAGCAGAGGAGGAGGAGAGGAGGAGGAGAGGAGGAGGAGAGGAGGAGAGGAGGAGGAGAGCGTTACATCCTTGATACTCTATCGGCATGTGGAGCTCATAATGAACCACAAACACGTTAATAATAATAATAATAATAATAATGGTGTTGTTGTTGTTGTTGTGGTCATTAAAGGAACATCATAGAGATCCCGCGGAGAGGAGGATCCTGTCAATCACTTAAATTAAAATACAAAAAAGAGCCACACACACACATTCAGACACACACACACACACACACACATTCAGACACACACACACGCATTCAAACACACACACATTCAGACACACACACACACACACACACATTCAGACACACACACACACACATTCAAACACACACACACACACACACATTCAAACACACACACATTCAAACACACACACATTCAGACACACACACACACAAGAGACAAAGACCTGGCATCACGCTGCACCCCTCACACACACACGCACACAGAAACACACACAAAAAGAGACACAACAGACACAATCAGTCCTACCGGCAGCGGTTCCCGAGCATGGCGTCTCCTCCATCCACCTGCAGAGGAAGAGGAGTCGAGGGGCGGAGGAGAGGAAGAGGAGGAGGAGGAGGAGGAGGAGGAGGGGGGGGGGATGGAGACGGAGAATGGAGACGGAGGATGGAGAGCAGAGATGCTGCGTGAAGGAGGTCGATACTGAAACTGAAACGGAGGAGAGGGAGAGAGAGAGGGGGAGAGAAGGGGATACCAGGAGAGAGAGAGAGAGAGGAGAGAGAGAGAGGAGAGGAGAGAGCGGTAGAAAGAGAGGAGAGAGAGAGCGGTAGAGAGAGAGAGAGAGCGGTAGAGAGAGAGGAGAGAGAGAGCGGTAGAGAGAGAGAGCGGTAGAGAGAGAGGAGAGAGAGAGCGGTAGAGAGAGAGGAGAGAGAGAGAGTAGAGAGAGAGAGGAGAGAGAGAGAGAGAGAGCGGTAGAGAGGAGAGAGGAGAGAGAGGGGAGAGAGAGGAGAGAGAGCGGTAGAGAGGAGAGAGAGGAGAGAGAGAGCGGTAGAGAGGAGAGAGGAGAGAGAGAGGAGAGAGAGCGGTAGAGAGGAGAGAGAGAGGTGATAAAGGGAGGAGAGAGAGGAGAGAGAGCGGTAGAGAGGAGAGAGAGAGGTGATAAAGGGAGGAGAGAGAGAGGATCGGGCTTTCATCAGCAGCACACACAAACACGCACACACACGCGCGCGTGCAGGGAGCAGACAGTCTCTCTGACGTCTCCAGTGAGGAAAGAAACATTCCGGTTGAGCATCACAGAGTTCACTACGCATGCGCAGTGAACTCTCCTCCCCTTGGGTCCGGACCGCGCTCCATACCCCAGTGGAGAGGAATCCCCGTCCTGACGTCACTGCGCAGGGAAACCGCTTCTACTACGTCATCAGGAGTCAACAATAACTATAATACAGCAATAGATACAGGTTCTTTAAAACCCGAGTCCCCTGACGGGCGGCAGAAGGACTTCTGTTATTCAAAAAGCGATAATTTGACTCTCGGCTTCAAGCAGCTCGGACACAGCTGTATTTATATATAAATATATATGTACTTACATATAGATCAATATATATGTACATTTTTATCGATAAATAAATGAATATATATATTTATATATATTTACCAGACAATTTGGTGTTTTCCATGAAAACCCACCCCTTTTTTAATTACATGAATATAAAATATAGTCCAGACATTGAGGAGGTTATGAATAATGATGTTTAAATATTAATGTAGTTCTTCTTGTGGCTCAAAGGAAGGCCAGTTTTATAGCTTCAGCAGCATAACTGTTTTCAGCTGCGCTCACATAAAGAGGGCTTAAAGGGTTTTCTACCCCTCTGCTCGTCTTCTAAGGCGATAACACAATGTAACACTAGAACATGGAGATGGGCCTCTACACCTCTGTAGAGGGTTAGGGTTAACCCTAACTTTAACCCTCTATACACTATGTAGAGCGTTAGGTTAACCCTAACTTTAACCCTCTATACACTATGTAGAGCGTTAGGTTAACCCTAACTTTAATCCTCTACACACTATGTAGAGCGTTAGGTTAACCCTAACTTTAACCCTCTACACACTATGTAGAGCGTTAGGTTAACCCTAACTTTAACCCTCTACACCTCTGTAGAGGGTTAGGGTTAACCCTAACTTTAACCCTCTATACACTATGTAGAGCGTTAGGTTAACCCTAACTTTAATCCTCTACACACTATGTAGAGGGTCAGGGTTAACCCTAACTTTAACCCTCTACACACTATGTAGAGCGTTAGGTTAACCCTAACTTTAACCCTCTACACACTATGTAGAGCGTTAGGGTTAACCCTAACTTTAACCCTCTACACACTATGTAGAGCGTTAGGTTAACCCTAACTTTAACCCTCTACACCTCTGTAGAGCGTCAGGGTTAACCCTAACTTTAACCCTCTACACACTATGTAGAGGGTTAGGGTTAACCCTAACTTTAACCCTCTACACACTATGTAGGGACTTCATTAACACCAGAGAATAGTTGTTACACATTAACATGGAGAGTTATGATTTAATGTGATCTTCATTGATAAAACTGCTTCCACAATCAGGACATTTCTACGTGACTCCTAACCTTGTGAGTGTGTTGCTGGGCGTCTTCTGGTCCTTGTGGTTCCTCCTTCATGGAGGTATGAACATCGTGTGGAGGCGTCTCCGACCAGAGGGAGAGTCCTCCGGCGTGGACACGCGGCCGCAGAGCCGCCAGTCACCAGTGACCAGTGACCACTGGTCACTGGTCACTGGTCACTGGTGGACGAGGCGGTGATCAATACACCCGTCTCGGGGAGGGAACCACATTCATCATCCGTGTAATTACACTGAGAGGAACACGAGCACATGGTCGTAGGTTCGATTCCCACTGTGGGAAGGTCTGTATAGACGTGATGACACGCCATCAGCAGTCCTGTTGTTGTTGTTGTTGTTGTTGTTGTCGTTTCTCGTTCCAAGTTTTTTCCCCTCGACCAAGGAGTGCTTCAGGTTTCAATGTAATGAGATGAACACAATTAAAAGTTCTTATGTTGTATTTAAACTATTTTACAGGAAGAAACTTTGTTCACATCCGTAGAAGCTCAAAGTCAGAGGAACATGTTGACGTGTGTGTGAGCGCTTCCTGTCCCTCGTGGTCAAGGTTGTCAGTTGAGGGCGTTACAGGCGCCGGGTTCTTTTAATCTTCCACCTTTCACAAAGGAGGGGAGGAGACACAAAAGGGGGAGGCGGCCTCACCTCCTGTCATCAGGGATGTGAGAACAAATAAATATATACGACTTTCATTCATTCACGACGGACGGCTCCCCGATCACAGCTTCACAGATGAACTGTTAAAGGAGCAGGTGTTGTTACTTTATACAACAACAACAACAACAACAACGTGAAAGAGAACAGAGATGTTTGTGCATCATTCGCGGTCCGAGGTTTCAGGATAATGAGACGGACGTGAGGTCACGTGACCTTTGACCCCACTTCAGAGATCCATATTGTACTTTTTCAAAAGAGGTGAATATTGATGGGAATGAAATGTTTATAGCGATTAAAAAGAGAAGCGAGGTTCCCACAGGACGGGATGATGTCATAGAGCAAGGAGCGCTGACGTAGAGCCGCCAGCATGAACCACACAGCGTTACAGCTTTCTCCCACCAGCCTTTATTGCACGAAGACGTGTTCTCCTGTGTTGGTTTCGTTGGTTGAGGAACACTTCAAACTCTGAACCATGAACACGGTGCCACCACAGAGGCCTCCGCGCTGCCCCCGGGGCCCAGAGACGCTCCTCAGGGCCCGATGAAGCCTTCAGACCACTAATGAGGCGGCGGACTGTCGGTGTGTGAGTGCAGCGCGTTGGTTCAACCGCACGGAGACGAGCCGCGGCAACGAGCTCAGACTCCTGAACACAGGGCCCAAAGAAGCCCCAATGAAGCCCCGATAAAGCCCCAATAAAGCCCCAAAGAAGCCCCAATAAAGCCCCGATAAAGCCCCAAAGAAGCCCCAATAAAGCCCCGATAAAGCCCCAATAAAGCCCCAATGAAGCCCCGATAAAGCCCCAATAAAGCCCCAATGAAGCCCCGATAAAGCCCCAATAAAGCCCCAAAGAAGCCCCAATGAAGCCCCAATGAAGCCCCGATAAAGCCCCAATAAAGCCCCAATGAAGCCCCAATAAAGCCCCGATAAAGCCCCAATAAAGCCCCAATGAAGCCCCAATGAAGCCCCAATAAAGCCCCAATAAAGCCCTGATAAAGCCCCGATAAAGCCCCAAAGAAGCCCCAATGAAGCCCCAATGAAGCCCCAATAAAGCCCTGATAAAGCCCCGATAAAGCCCCAAAGAAGCTCCAATGAAGCCCCAATAAAGCCCTGATAAAGCCTAGGGACATGGGGGTCTTAGAGTCTCCCAGCAGTGGGGGACATGGGGGTCTTAGAGTCTCCCAGCAGTGGGGGACATGGGGGTCTTAGAGTCTCCCAGCAGTGGGGGACATGGGGGTCTTAGAGTCTCACAGCAGTGGGGGGACATCGGGGTCGTCCACGAACCCGTCAGAGACGGCGTGGCGTGGCGTGGCGGTGGGCGGAGCCTGTTCGGCGCTTCGGCCCCGCACGATGCTGGCGAGGTGGACGGCCGTGCTCTGGCTGGGGTCGACCTCCAGCCACTCGGGACCGCCGACGGGTCTGCTGGTCAAACCGGGAGAGGAACACGTCAGAGGCAACGACAAAGACAACAACAACAACAGCAGCAACAACAACAACAACAGCTTCTTCTTCTGTTACGCAGCGCCGTGATTCAGAGGTTTAGAGGTCTAGTGGTCTAGAGGTCTAGAGGTCTAGAGGTCTAGAGGTCTAGAGGTCTAGAGGTCTAGTGGTCTAGAGGTCTAGAGGTCTAGTGGTCTAGAGGTCTAGTGGTCTAGTGGTCTAGTGTTCTAGAGGTCTAGAGGTCTAGAGGTCTAGAGGTCTAGAGCAGTGGTCCCCAAACAACGGGGAAAAAAGTGAATACAAAATGTTAGAATTTATTTTTATTTTGAAAAAGGACCGGATCCGGTGTTCGTCTGAGCCGCGTTCAGGAGTCTTAAACTTCTCGGCTCGCTCAGCTGTGAGCACACGGGAGCAGACTCTCACCAGCACTACCCCCCTCCCCAGGCTGAGAGTGTCTTCCTGTGGTCAAGGTTGTCAGTGAAAGAGAGCGCCGTCCTCCCGATGACACTCATCATTCACCTGAGAGGCAGGAGGCCTTCAGCTCAAGGCCAGCAAAGAGCCCAGACCACCTAAACCAGGACCACCTAAACCAGGACCACCTAAACCAGAACCACCTAAACCAGGACCACCTAAACCAGGACCACCTAAACCAGGACCACCTAAACCAGGACCACCTAAACCAGGACCACCTAAACCAGAACCACCTAAACCAGGACCAAGTCCTCGTGTCCAGGTGTCTGTGGTCAGTCGTCATGGTTACCATGTTCCTCACTGGCTCACATCCAGACATCTGCAGCAGTAACCGAGGCAAGAGGCCTAACGTGATTACGGCTGGATGAGATCTGATGAAGTCACCATGTTGATCTTCCTTCCTGTCCACACATCATCGATAATCGTTACCTTTGGTGGTCTGCCGGCGAGCTGCCGGTCGGACGCGCCGCCCGAGGGACGGCCTCCGTCACTTTGATTTCACCTTCAGCCTGAACAGACACACGGAAACGGTTCAGCCTCCGCACGCCGCTCACGCAGGACGGATGTCCTCCGAGCGCCGGAGAGACGTCATTAAACCAGAGGACCACAAGAGAAACCGCCGGCGGCCCGGCGCCGCTCCGCTGGGAGGAACTGCACCGGCGGTAATGAGGCCGCTAAGCGTTGCTTCGGGGTTCGTGACGTGTCCTTTAAGACTCTCAGGCTGCAGCTGGAAGGGCTTCAGGCGCACTAAAGGGAGAGTCTGAGGAGTGAAGAGGACACTCCCCAGGAGGCGCCGTTCCTGAGCGGAGACGGTTCAGGGACACCAGCTCTGAACTCAGTGGACATCCGTTGCTCTTGTTCAGCGTCTGATCTTCATCACTTCATTTTCTTTTCTCGGTTTTCTTTCTTTAAGGGAAAGTGTACCAACTATTCAGTGTGAACCTACGGAAAGACCCCTGAAGAGGACCGGCAAGTACCCGGGTCACGGTGAGGACCAGTAAGTACCCGGGTCACGGTGAGGACCGGCAAGTACCCGGGTCACGGTGAGGACCAGTAAGTACCCGGGTCACGGTGAGGACCGGCAAGTACCCGGGTCACGGTGAGGACCGATACGTACCCGGGTCACGGTGAGGACCAGTAAGTACCCGGGTCACGGTGAGGACCGATACGTACCCGGGTCACGGTGAGGACCAGTAAGTACCCGGGTCACGGTGAGGACCGGCAAGTACCCGGGTCACGGTGAGGACCGATACGTACCCGGGTCACGGTGAGGACCGATACGTACCCGGGTCACGGTGAGGACCAGTAAGTACCCGGGTCACGGTGAGGACCGGCAAGTACCCGGGTCACGGTGAGGACCAGTAAGTACCCGGGGCATGGTGAGGACCGGTACGTACCCGGGGCATGGTGAGGACCAGGTGGCCCGTGGTTTGGGACCTCCGGGCCGTCGAGCTGTCCGGCTTCACTTCGGCCGGCAGGACCATCTGGAAGACCTGCAGAGCAAATGATTCACAGCTTTAATCATCAAGACGAGCGGCGTGCGGCGAGTCGGAGGACTTCAGTCGTTAGCCGAGTCTTTTTATAGGAACTCTCCAGAGAGACGAGGGACCGGAATAACCAGCGGCCGTCGCTCACCGAGACACAACCTGCAGGAGGTCTGGGGGGAACTCTTGGAGTCCGATGAGTCCACCACTTCATCGTCAGAAGGGATTCATTTTTAAAAGGTCAGAGTTGATGCACGGGCGCGTAAATCACGCCCGCCGTCCAATCGGACGCCATAAATATAAACGCCAGCAGCCCGAAGCGGAGCCGGCGAGGAGCCGCAGGATTTATGAGCTTTAATCAGGTTCCGAGGTTCCCGTGACGCCTGAACTCATCACAACTTCCCTGCTTGGGATATTATTAACAGAAACACGTCAGAGCCTCAAACTTCTTCTTTTAACATTTAAGGATCGGAAACAGAACCCGGCGTTCACGTCGTGCCTCGGCTCCTCCAGTCGGAGAAAACTCTTTTCTACGTTATTATCCCCGGAATGTTGGAGGAGGAATTCGGGTCGTCGGGAGAAACAGAATGGTGACCTTTGACCCAGGAGACCGCCGTGGTCTTTTAATGCTCTTGGTTTTGAGAGGACGGCTGTTCAGTCGGTTGCCTCTAGGGGGCGCCACCTGCTGCACGCTGTGGCTTTAAAGGCGCATGTGAGGTGAACGTCTTTACTTTGGACCCTTCTGACGAGACTCCCTTCACAATAAAGCTCTGACAGACTTCACAATAAAGCTCCGGCTGACTCCCTTCACAATAGAATTGCTCCCCCTCTGACTTTGCATCTGGCATTGGACAGGAGCAGGTCGATACGTTAACGAGTGTCTCGCCCTGAAGGACATTTCGGGGAAGTAATAAAACAAAAAACACACAAGTGTGAAGTTCCCAGCCGGTAAATGAGGATCGGGAGTCAGAGGCTCGCCGACACTCTCCTCCTCACAGCTCGGAGGCCTCGCCGCGGCCGCCGGCACATTGCTCCACCCGGAGGAAGACTACTGAACTCCATCACGTGGAGGAAGAGGAACTCCTACGTTGGCTGCTGCCCGGCAACAACCGGACGACACTGGACCAAAACAGGAAGTGATGTCATACCTTTCCTTTGACCGTGACTCTGGTGTACGTTGGCTGGACGTCCACGTCCAGCAAGGAGGAGTCCATGTGTCTGAGGGGGGCGGAGGTCATAAGGTGGAGGTTGTTAGGTGGAGGTCGTTGGGTGGAGGTTGTTAGATGGAGGTCATTAGGTGGTCGTTGGGTGGAGGTTGTTAGATAGAGGTCATTAGGTGGAGGTTGTTGGGTGGAGGTCGTTAGATGGAGGTCATTAGGTGGAGGTTGTTGGGTGGAGGTTGTTAGATGGAGGCCATTAGGTGTAGGTTGTTGGGTGGAGGTGGATGTTGTTGGGTGGAGGTCATTGGGTGGAGGTGGAGGTCGTTGGGTGGAGGTAGTTGGGTGGATGTCGTTGGGTGGAGGTTGTTGGGTGGAGGTCGTTGGGTGGAGGTCGCTGGGGGGAGGTCGTTGGGTGGAGGTCGTTGGGTGGAGGTCGTTGGGTGGAGGTCGTTGGGTGGAGGTTGTTGGGTGGAGGTCGTTGGGTGGAGGTCGCTGGGGGATGTTGTTGGGGGAGGTCGTTGGGTGGAGGTCACTGGGGGAGGTTGTTGGGTGGAGGTCGTTGGGTGGAGGTCGCTGGGGGAGGTTGTTGGGTGGAGGTTGTTGGGTGGAGGTCGCTGGGTGGAGGTTGTTGGGTGGATGTCGTTGGGGGGAGGTCGTTGGGTGGAGGTCGCTGGGGGGAGGTCGTTGGGTGGAGGTCGTTGGGGGGAGGTCGCTGGGGGAGGTTGTTGGGGGAGTTGGGAGGTCGTTGGGTGGAGGTGGTTGGGGGAGGTTGTTGGGGGAGGTTGTTGGGTGGAGGTCGCTGGGGAGGTTGTTGGAGGTTGTTGGGGGAGGTCGTTGGGTGGAGGTCGTTGGGGGGAGGTCGCTGGGGGGAGGTCGTTGGGTGGAGGTCGTTGGGTGGAGGTCGTTGGGGGGAGGTCGCTGGGGGGAGGTCGTTGGGTGGAGGTCGTTGGGTGGAGGTCGTTGGGTGGAGGTCGTTGTCATACCTGTAGACTTCCAGGTTTAACACGATCAAGTTGTTTTCTTCATCTTCATCAAGAGAGAAGTTCAGTCTGTAAAATACACAGATAGAGAGGTACTAGTACACAGTGTGGTAGTACTCTGTGACAGTAGAGGTACTAGTACACAGTGTGGTAGTACTCTAGAGGTACTAGTACACAGTGTGGTAGTACTTGGGCTCGTTGACGTTCATCACTCGTCCGTCAGCTGTGATCAGCGTCCTCAAGGTCAACGGCTTCTTCTGACTGGAGGGAGAGAGAGAGAGAGAGAGAGAGAGAGAGAGAGAGAGGAGGGAGAGATAGAGAGAGAGAGAGAGAGAGAGAGAGAGAGAGAGAGCATGAGAGAAAGTATGTGTGTGTGTGTGTGTGTGTTTGGGGTATGTGTGTGTGTTTGGGGTATCTGTGTGTGTGTGTGTGTGTGTGTGTTTGGTGTGCAGCTTTAACACATACAGCAGAGACTTCTATACAACCGGATGGTGGTCCAGGAGAGACCCCTTCCTGTCCCCTCAGAGCCTACAGCCCATTGGCTCTGTAGCAGCTGCTGCTGTGGCGCCCCCCGGTGGCCGAGAGGGGAACCAGCGCTTACTTCTCCTTCTCCTCCTTCTTCTTCTTCTCCTTCAGGTGGCGGTGGGCCTCCAGACGAGACTCGGGGGTGAACGCACACGGAGTGTGCCAGAACTCCTCTTCCTCCCGCCGCTCCTCCTCCTCCTGGTCCTCCTGGTCCTCCTGGTTCTCCTCCGACGCTGGGCTGCAGAGACAGAACCCTTGTGACTAATCGCTCTCCTCCCCAGCTGTAGTCCTGGTCCTGACCTATTCCCAGAATGCAACAGTCTCCCTTCAGACCGTCGATGTACTCACCCGCCGTCACGGCCTGGTTTCCTCTCCTTGTCTCCTTTCTCCTTGCGCGCCTCCTCCTTCTGCGCGGCTCTCCTCTCCAGGTGCTCCTCCTCCTGCTCCCTCACTCGCCTCCTCACCTCCTCCAGACCCCAACAGGCCCGGAGCCGCTCCGACCGGCTGACCTCCACCCCGTCCAGCCACTGGGGGTGGAGGTCACACATGAGGTCACACATGAGGTCACACATGAGGTCACACTGTGATGTCACACGTGAGGTCACACGTGAGGTCACACGTGAGGTCACACGTGAGGTCACACGTGAGGTCACACGTGAGGTCACACGTGAGGTCACACGTGACGTCACACGTGAGGTCACACGTGAGGTCACACGTGAGGTCACACTTGAGGTCACACGTGACGTCACACGTGAGGTCACACGTGAGGTCACACGTGACGTCACACGTGAGGTCACACGTGACGTCACACGTGAGGTCACACGTGACGTCACACGTGAGGTCACACGTGAGGTCACACGTGAGGTCACACGTGAGGTCACACGTGACGTCACACATGAGGTCACCGTGTGAAGGAGCCTCTGAGGCGGGGGGGTCCTCCAGGTGGGGGTTCTAGGTGAGGGGGTCTTGGTGGGGAGGTTCTAGGTGTGAGGTTCTAGTGGAGGGGGGTTCTAGGTGAGGGTTTATAGGGGTGGGGGGTTTTAGAGGTGGGTTCTAGGTGGGGGAATCTTGGTGGGGAGGTTATAATAATTTAGACTTTATAGTGCTTTTCTAGTATACAAAGACGCTTGAAGTTGAGGTTCTAGTGTGGGGGTTCTAGGTGTGGGGGGTTTAGCTGTGAGGCTTCTATGTGTGGGGTTCTATGTGTGGGGTTCTAGGGTACCTTGAGCTGAGGCAGGGTGGCCACCACGTACTGCCTGTAGCCCTCAAACTGGGAGCATGGGTTCCCCACCAGGAACAACTCACGGAGCTGCAGGTTCTGCTGCAGGGAAACAACACTGCTCAGCAGAACCACAAAGTTCACCGTGAGGTCCAGCTTCTCCAGACTCTCACAGCCTGGACACACACACACACACACACACACACACAGTCACACACACAATCAGAGTTCCTCCGTGTTCCTCTGTGTTCCTCCGTGTTCCTCCGTGTTCCTCTGCTGACCTTCCAGGTTCTCTATGACCTCGATGTTGTTCAAGGCCAGATTCAGGTACTGGAGCTTCTTCAGGCGGCCCACGTTCTCTAGGAGGAGGAGGAGGAGTAAGAGGCGTGGCGTGCGTGACGTGCGTGGCGTGCTGCGGCGTGGCGTGCGTGGCATGCTGCGGCGTGGCGTGCGTGGCGTGCGTGGCGTGCTGCGGCGTGGCGTGCGTGGCGTGCGTGGCGTGGCGTGGCGTGGCGTGCGTGGCGTGCGTGGCGTGCGTGGCGTGCGTGGCGTGCGTGGCGTGCTGCGGCGTGGCGTGCGTGGCGTGGCGTGGCGTGCGTGGCGTGCGTGGCGTGCGTGGCGTGGCGTGCGTGGCGTGCTGCGGCGTGGCGTGCGTGGCGTGCTCACCGATGCGTGGGAGGAGGTTGCTCTGCAGGTAGAGGATCCTCAGCTCTCGGCTCCAGCGCTGCAGGTTCTGGATGCTCTGCAGGTCCTGCTGGTGCAGCGACAGCTCCTCCAGGGAGAACAGCTCCCCCCCGTTGTGCTCGGCCCGCCGCCGCACCAGCTCCTCTGTGACTGAGGAGGAGAACCACGCTCAGCACCTAGAACCTCACGCTCATGTTCCCTCAGTGGACCGCAGGAGAACCACACGCTCAACACCAAGAACCTCATGCTCAACACATAGAACCTCATGCTCATGTTCCCTCAGTGGACTGCAGGAGAGCCTCATGCTCAACACCTAGAACCTCATGCTCAACACGTAGAACCTCGTGCTCATGTTCCCTCAGTGGCCCGGAGGAGAACCTCATGCTCAACACCTAGAACCTCATGCTCATGCTCCCTGTGTGATGCATGGTCAGAAGACGAGTCACATGCATCTCTGGTTCCTTCCGTGTTCCGTACATTGTGTTCCCGCATGTTGAGAGCTGGTGTTCGGAGGTCTTCGGCAGGTTTGTGTTCTTCTTTTGTTTCATGTTTTCGCTGAGTCACTAACTGACGCAGTTATGTATGTGTCCACGAGGGGGCGCTGTTCTCCCCTTTTGTCTATTTAGATATAACGTAGTCAAGTTATATAGATTTATATTCTTGAGGGAGCTGAAATAAAACCTGGAAAGATAAGACTCGACTTCCTCCTCGCCCGAAACAATCCGTTACACACTACGGTGTGTGTCCGTTACACTACGGTGTGTGTCCGTTACACACTACGGTGTGTGTCCGTTACACTACGGTGTGTCCGTTACACACTACGGTGTGTGTCCGTTACACTACGTGTGTGTCCGTTACACTACGGTGTGTGTCCGTTACACTACGGTGTGTGTCCGTTACACTACGTGTGTGTCCGTTACACTACTGTGTGTGTCCGTTACACTACGTGTGTGTCCGTTACACTACTGTGTGTGTCCGTTACACTACGTTGTGTGTCCGTTACACTACGGTGTGTGTCCGTTACACACTACGGTGTGTGTCCGTTACACTACGTGTGTGTCCGTTACACTACGGTGTGTGTCCGTTACACACTACGGTGTGTGTCCGTTACACTACGTGTGTGTCCGTTACACTACTGCGTGTGTCCGTTACACTACTGTGTGTGTCCGTTACACTACGGTGTGTGTCTCGCGCTGTAGCTAACCGTTAGTTACATGCCACTCAACGTGACTGCCTCGTTCTGACGTCATATTATTGATCAAACTTTATATCCAACTAAAGTCCGCTAACGCTCACATTAGTATTTAGTTCGTAAGTATATTTTATAATGATATAAAAACTCGTAAAACTTGAAGTTGAATCAACTTACTGTAGACCATCTTCCTCTCTGTTGGGCAGCGTTGCCGTGGTAGCCGATCTGGTGCTGCGTTCGAGTACCGTGGTAAATCCCGCAACTACAAATTAGTTCAACTTTTATTACAAATGTATATATTTGAGTTAGACTACATTAAGGCATTTGGTGTGTGTGGCCATTGTGTAACCAGTTTTGACCACACAATATATTAATTGGATACTTTATTAATCATGTCAGGAATACATACATACAAATGCACAATATGTACACATAATAGAATCAAACGAGAAAAATGCACAATATATATTTATAAAAATGTAATATAATATTAAAATATGCACTAAAAAACGATATAATATATATATATATATATATATATATATATATATATATATAATAAGGAAAATGCACAACATATACCCAAAGATACAATATTATTAAGTTAAATTAACTAAAAAGGTAGTGCACACATTTAGTCAAACAGATAAATCACATTTCATGGTTTACCAACCGACCAGCTGCTTTGAGATTAAAAAAATATATTTATATGCAAGTGATAGTTACCTGTAGGTGTCAAATACATATAGTGGAGGAAAATACACAGTAAAGTTACTTCACTACAACGGGGTACTTGTATATGTATACACACCTGTGTGTATGTTCACACGCACTGTCCTTTAAATGGAAAATACACAGTAAAGTTACTTCAGTACAACGGGGTACTTGTATATGTATACACACCTGTGTGTATGTTCACACGCACTGTCCTTTAAATTTATTCTAAAGGCAGTTTAAGATATTAAAATACATTCATGTCTTCGTCATTTCAGATTTCGAACAATGAGCAATAAAAAAAGTCTAAACTGGAATTTTAACAAGGCGCCCGCGAAGGCAGCACCCCCGTGATCCGCCTCTTTGAGCTTTTATTTTGAAAGAGTCATAGCGGAAGTCGTCCCGTTAAACCACTTTTAGAGGAGGAGGTGACAACCGACTTATAAACAAACAACAACAATCAACCGCAGCATCTATCCGGTACCCCTCCCCCTCCCCCTCCCCGGTCACTCACACCGGGGTTTAACCGGAGGACGTGGGTCGCTCCCAGCCTCTTTGAACGCACCGGGCGTTTCTTCTTCTCTCTTTCTACTTTGCTCATGTGGGTTTAATTGGCGCGCTTTGAGATGACGGTCTGCGAGGCCTTGCACGCGCAGCTGACGTCCGTCATGGAGGCGCTGACCGCCGCCGCCGTGGCGGAGATCTGCGAGCTGGTGGCCGGCCGCTGCGCCGGGCTGCGGCTGGAGGTGGGCCGCAGCCACCGGGAGAACCGCGAGCTGCGGCGGCAGCTGCGGCTGATGGAGACCGCCGCGGCGGCCCGGAGCGCGGCGGCCCCCGCGGGCGGCAGCGCGCCCTTCACTCCCGGTGAGTTCCCTCCACGTGAAGCCGGCTGGAATACGTGACCTCCATTAACGGCACCGAGACACGTGACGTAAGGTCACGTGACGGTACAGAACACGTGAGGTTAAAGAGTTACTTTCCAGTTCCTGATCTTCATGTGTGAACTGTCCTCCTGTGAGGAGCTTCACTGAGGGTTACCCTGTGTCAGTAAGAGCCATGTTGCTGTTCCCTCCCAGATCACTTCCGGTCTGCGGAGGGAGCCAATCAGCTGACAGGAGCCAATCAGCTGACAAGACAGAGAAGAGGCCCCACAGAGCGGAGCCCCAACACCGGAGAGGTTGGTTCCCCAAACACCCGTCACTTCTCAGGAGCCCCCGGCCAGGGCCCGGATCGACCACAAGAGACTCAAGACGACCACAAAAGACTCAAAACGACCACAAGAGACTCAAGACGACCACAAGAGACTCAAGACGACCACAAGAGACTCAAAACGACCACAAAGACTCAAAACGACCACAAGAGACTCAAAACAACCACAAGAGACTCAAGACGACCACAGGAGACTCAAAACGACCACAAGAGATTCAAGACGACCACAAGAGACTCAAGACGACCACAAGAGATTCAAGACGACCACAAGAGACTCAAAACGACCACAAGAGACTCAAAACGACCACAAGAGACTTAAAACGACCACAAAGAGCCTCAAGACGACCACAAGAGACTCAAAACGACCACAAGAGACTCAAGACGACCACAAGAGACTCAAAACGACCACAAGAGACTCAAGACGACCACAAGAGACTCAAGACGACCACAGGAGACTCAAAACGACCACAAGAGACTCAAAACAACCACAAAGAGCCTCAAGACGACCACAAGAGCCTCAAGACGACCACAAGAGACTCAAAACGACCACAAGAGACTCAAGACGACCACAAGAGATTCAAGACGACCACAAGAGACTCAAAACGACCACAAGAGACTCAAAACGACCACAGGAGACTCAAAACGACCACAAGAGACTCAAGACGACCACAAGAGATTCAAGACGACCACAAGAGACTCAAAACGACCACAAGAGACTCAAAACGACCACGAGAGACTCAAGACGACCACGAGAGACTCAAGACGACCACAGGAGACTCAAAACGACCACAAGAGACTCAAGACGACCACAGGAGACTCAAAACGACCACAAGAGACTCAAAACAACCACAAAGAGCCTCAAGACGACCACGAGAGACTCAAGACGACCAGAGACTCAAAACGACCACAAGAGACTCAAAACGACCACAAGGGACTCAAGACGACCACAAGAGACTTAAAACGACCACGAGAGATTCAAGATGACCACGAGACTCAAGACGACCACGAGAGACTCAAGACGACCACAAGAGACTCAAAACGACCACAAAGAGACTCAAAACAACCACAAAGAGCCTCAAAACAACCTCATCTGCCAGTGTAATCGGTTCATTTGTCTGCAGACCTAAGGAGGAGGAGCCAGTTGATCATTTCTTTCCTCTCAGGATTCTCCTGCAGAGGAGCTGAAGGACCAGGATGTAGTTTTAGTCAAGGAGGAGATGGCGAAAGAGGAAGAGGAGGAGCTGCTGCTCAACGAGGACGGTGAGGAAACACTTTGAAGTTTGTAAACGCTGAATCAGGCGTCGATATCATGCTGTTGTTGTTGTTGTTGTTGTTGTTGTTGTTGTTTGTGAAGGAACGGAGATGCAGCTGTCCGACCCCGGCGGCGTGGAGGAGGGCCCCTCTGGGCTGATGCTGCACTCGGCGGCGGCCGCCATGCGGCTGTGGAGCCAGAGCGGCGACGGCCCGTCGGAGCAGCGGAGCAGCGGCGCCTCCCCGGGGTCGCCGGGCGGCGCCGAGAGCCGCTCCTCGGACGCGCCGTTCGACTCCGTCGGCGTGCAGAGGCACTTCCTGTTTGGGCCCGGGGGAAGCCCCGCCTCCTCGCCGCCGTGGCCCTCGGACCCGAAACGGGACGCGACCCGGCGGCTCTCCCTACGACGCGACCTGGACCGTGGACGGCGGGGCTGGCGCCAGCGCCGCCGCTGGCGGACGGGCGCTGACCCGCTGCTCGCTGGTTCCGCCGCCGGAACCTCCGGACCGGTTCTGCGGGGACGGCCGGCGCTTCGGCTGCGGCTGCTGCGGCAAGAGCTTCACGTCGTCGCGCAGCCTGGAGACGCACACGCGCGTGCACACCGGCGAGCGGCCGTTCAGCTGCGCCCAGTGCGGCAAGCGCTTCACGCAGTCCGGACACCTGAAGACGCACCAGAGCGTGCACACCGGGGAGCGGCCCTTCAGCTGCCCGGCCTGCGGGAAGAGGTTCGCCGGCAAGCAGAACCTCAGGATCCACCAGCGGAAGCACCACGCGGCCCCCGACTGAGCGCAGAACCACCAGCAGAACCTTCAGAGAGGTCGCGTAGAGCCAGAGGACTCTTCATGAACGGAGACGAGAACACGAGAACCGAAACGACCACAGACACGCAAAACAACCACAGACACACAAAACGACCACAGACACGCAAAACAACCACAGACACACACAACAACCACAGACACACAAAACAACCACAGACACACAAAACGACCACAGAGACACAAAACAACCACAGACACACAAAACAACCACAGACACACAAAACAACCACAGACACACAAAACGACCACAGACACACAAAACAACCACAGACACACAAAACGACCACAGACACACAAAACAACCACAGAGACACAAAACAACCACAGACACACAAAACGACCACAGACACACAAAACGACCACAGACACACAAAACAACCACAGAGACACAAAACAACCACAGAGACACAAAACAACCACAGACACACAAAACGACCACAGACACACAAAACGACCACAGACACACAAAACAACCACAGACACACAAAACGACCACAGACACACAAAACAACCACAGAGACACAAAACAACCACAGAGACACAAAACGACCACAGACACACAAAACGACCACAGACACACAAAACAACCACAGACACACAAAACGACCACAGACACACAAAACGACCACAGACACACAAAACGACCACAGACACACAAAACAACCACAGACACACAAAACAACCACAGAGACACAAAACAACCACAGAGAGGTTCCTGGTCAGAGCCGTGAAGCCGGTGGAGGTCTAGGGGTGGAGGTCTAGGGGTGGAGGTCTACAGGTGGAGGTCTAGGGGTTGAGGTCTACAGGTGGAGGTCTAGGGGTGGAGGTCTACAGGTGGAGGTCTACAGGTGGAGGTCTAGGGGTGGAGGTCTAGGGGTGGAGGTCTAGGGCTTGAGGTCTACAGGTGGAGGTCTACAGGTGGAGGTCTAGGGGTGGAGGTCTAGGGGTGGAGGTCTACAGGTGGAGGTCTAGGGGTGGAGGTCTAGGGGTGGAGGTCTAGGGGTTGAGGTCTAGGGGTGGAGGTCTAGGGGTGGAGGTCTAGGGGTTGAGGTCTACAGGTGGAGGTCTAGGGGTGGAGGTTGTTAAGTATGGTTCGAAACTGCGGTCCCGTGCTTGATATAAAA